>VZTO01022715.1:60487-109625 GCA_013400615.1 Syrrhaptes paradoxus
CTGCGGCCCGGCGCCACCGAGACGGAGGCCGCCCGTCGCTCCCCGGGCGGCGGCGGCAGGGAGGGTGGGCGGCGGCCTCAGGGGCAGGGCGAAGCCCCGGGGGAAGTTGGCGGGCGGCCCTGGGGCGCCGAGATCGGCCCCGCTCCAGGGGACGGGCCGGGCCGGGTGCAAGGCGGACAGGGGAGTAGGTCGACCGCCGCGGGCCTTGTCGGGGGGTGCGGGGCCAAACCCCCTCGGGCGCGGCCCCGGGCGGCTGCCAGGCTGTCCCGGCGGAGGGGTCGGGGAGGTGTGTTTGTTGGTGTGCAGTGAGGGGCTTTCCCGTGCTCTCCCGTGTTGTGTCTGCACATGAAAATAAAGGACATGCAGGCTCGGAGATAGATCTGCTTCCCGCTAATCATCCAGCCGCCTCTGTGTTAACAGGCTGCCCGCTTAAATTAACAGAAAACTGAGGAAAATCAGTACTCCTCGGTCAGTCACCACCAGGCTTCAATCCCGTGAAGAAAAGTTTGACTTTTGTGTGCTTAGTGCTATTTCGGTAGCAATCTCTGCGGGGCTGGGGTGTTAGGGTTCGTAGGTGGTCAGATGCACTGCAGGTCTTTGAAACAAGCAGCAATAAGTCAGAACAGTGAAAATGGAAGCAGACAGCGCAGAAAAGTAAAGCATGGTAACAGGCTGCACTGGGTTCCTCGCACGTTCTGCTTTACATGGCAACTTAATGTTCTGATACACAAAACATCAGAAAACAAAACTCAAGCTGAGCTTATTTTACCTCCTCAAAGATGACATTGCAAATGTATTTTTTAGAATTAAAATAGCGTAGCTGTGCGTAGAGCTCATAGTCACCACAGTGAAAGGAACAGATGGACAAGTCCATTTTTCTACCATTAATTTCCCTACATAATCTTCATACCGAAAGACCAGCCAGCCTTTGGGAATGCACTTGTGTCGATAATTAAAATCCCAAATGTATGAGATAAGCTGAGTGCAAAATGCCAAGCACTTTGTCATCTGAGAGCAAAAAGTCATAGAGTTGGTCTGTTCTATGGGTCCAAATAGGAGGAAGGTCAGGACTGGTAAGAAAACCTAAAGAAAGATTATATTAGAGTCTGAACACATGCACGCTGATTACAAGGAAAGCAAAAATTCTGTCTGTGCAGAAGTTAAAACCAGATAAAAGAAACACGTACAGCTCAGTTGTTCTAGTTTTCTTTTTGGGTTGTATCTGATGGCCACACTAGGGTTTGCCTGAACATTCACACGTATAATCAAAGGTGTATATATATATATATTTTAAATTTTGGATTGAGCATCATTCAGAATTGTAGAAATACAGAAGAAAGTTCAGGATATTTGCAAATTTTCGTGAGAGTAGGTGTTGATGTGGGTATATCATCATCAATCATAATTCTGCAGAGAGAAAACATGGATTGTGGTGAGGCACTCGGGATGTGCACTGAGACAGCTTCCACCTCTGGACATCATCCCAAAAATGCCAATCAGTGAGGCTGAGGGGGGTTAAATACAATGTGACTCTGTTCCATCACGGGGTGGCTGCAGGGCTGCGAGCTGGCGTGGGAAAGTATGTCTACACTGAGCCAGCAGTCTGCTTGCGGAGCTTTGCAATAACACATTGGCGTTTGTTATTCTGCATATTTGGTGTTAAACTCTTTGATTAAATATCTTGTTCTCACACACACATCGTGTATAATATGCATTTGTGCATAGGAACACTCAGAATGGGCCAAAGTCAGTATTTACTGCCTGACCCCATGGATCAGGATGTACTTGCAATGCACTAATAAAGCAAAAAAGACAAGCCAAGGCTTTTTCTAAACATATTCTCTATTTTGAAAATTATATTCCTTCTCAAAATAAGTTTCACAAGAGGCAAGGACTGAGCTTTTCAGCAAGAGTTCCTGTACTCTCATCTTGGCTCTGTCCTAGATACCCACTGTGGCCTTGAACCAAGCACGTACCCTCGGTTGCTCTATTTCTATCGGTAGATTAATGTTTGTCTACATATCTCTCGGGGGTATGGCTAGGATTAATTAATTCTTACTCTTTATTACTTGTTAACTGCCTGCAATGTGTGGGATGTAAAACACTTTGAAGACCAGAAGTGCTATTTCACAAATTAAACGGTGTAATGAATTGACTGTTCCATATAGGTACAACTACCCTGTATGGCTGGAAAAGATTCTGTGTGGGTCATAAACCCTACAGTGCCAACAGCTAAAGAAGTTTCTTTTGGCACAAGATGCCTCTGGACTACATGTTGTACATGTTGGGCCAGAGTAGTGGGGTTTGTGGCCCAAGGAATGAAGCATGTAGAAAAGCCCTAAGTGGATCTACATTTGCATTTTCAGGGTTATTTCCTCCTTTTTTGTTGTGCATAAATTTTTTTTGTACTCTTCCAGTTTTTCCCTCCAACTGGGATGTCACTGTTTGCTTGCAGTCAATGGTGGTGGTTTTTGCCATCACAAGATGATGCCATATGATAAATCCCTATTCTCAGATGATTCATCTTTGCGTGGGAACCAGTATGAGATGCTGACAAATTGCACCAGTGCTGAAACTTCTGTCTCAGGCATCAACATTTTGATTTTCATCAGTGCTACCCAGGACTGTAGTATCAAAGTCTTGTCGCTCTAAGTGGAAGTCTCCCCAGATTTCTTTCATCATCCTTTGACAGATGGGAAAGGGAGACACAAGAGATGAGGTTATTTGCCAAAGGTCCCACAGGAAGCAGAAGCAGGAAAGAACCGTGGAGTCCAAACGCTGTGTGATGCTGAGCCCATTTTCCTCTTCAGAGAGCCTGAAGAAATTTAGCAAGTTGCTATTTTCAGCTTTACTTCCACAGGGCTCTCTTCCTGAAAGCTAATGAGGCTGTAGCCTCATTTTCACAGGCGACAGGATGGAGGTTTCCCTGCCCCCATATGATGCACAGCACTTACAGTTAGATGCAGTTTTGAGGAACACCGGCTCCCATTCCAAAACTCCCACCAGTCATTTTTAGGCTGACTCCAAGCTAATACAGTCTATCCCTTGGAAAGCAGTACCAAAGCGATGGTTATCAACCTCCATCACCTAGAGACTGCAAAGCTGTGTCAAAGCGATGTGAGACCAGGCAAGAGTTTGTTTTCCTGGAATGACCAAGGGAAAGATATCTACTGCACAGAGGGGTAACCCCAGCAGACACCAGGACGTCCTGGCAATAAACAGAGTGAATGTCTGCCCAGTCCTGCCTGTGCCCCCCTCTGCCTTCAGCCAGTACACATCCTTCCGCGGATCTCCAGGAGCACACAGCCCACTCCCGATGCCTTGGCACACATCTCTGCCGCAGGAAATGCTGGGATGGGAAGTCTGAACTTCTGAGGGAACTTCCATTGTTTGGAGAGTATATTGCTGTGAAGAGCAGGTTGCGTTTTGATCCCGACCTCTGCAAAGCCCAACGCCTGCTCCTGTGGACTGCTTTGGCAGGCTCTTTATGTCTTCTCTGTTAGTAACAGAAGGATTGGTGATGCTTCCATTTTCTTTTATATGTTTCTGCAAAGCTCTGTGGTTTCTGTCCTCAGTTGCTGTAGAAAAGGTGTAACTGGAAAGACTAAAGATCACTGTTTAATGAGCAGCATCACAGATGATGGCAGAAATCTCCAGGGGTGGTGTATTCTACTGCAAGAGCCCACAAACTTCCCCCAAATATTCCTTGCTGGCAGTTTCACTTTGCAGGAGTCCCAGATGCCCAGAAGGCATCAGTGGCACTACCCTCTGCCACCAGGCAGTCTGGTGAGGAATGGCTCATGTTTTGCTGAGCATTTCAGCACCGACATTGTTTTACAGGGACTGTGAAAAATATTTTCCTTTATAGCCTGAAAACCTTGAAAATTGAGAAATTATTCAGTCCAGAGTTTAATCAGATATTTCTCCCTTCATTCACATCTTCAAAACCAGAACTTTGTGAAGTTATGTTTCTCAGGCACCTAATTTCTGTGGAAAAAGACTTGCTCTAACTTCAGGCTATAGATGTATAAGAAATTCCACTATAAGTTCCATTTCTTGCCTGATCTGATTCAAGAATTTACAAATTCAGTTTTTTAACTGGTTAGAGGGACCATATATCTTGAAATACTAGCTGTTGGCCAGTAGGTACTGTCGTGACAGGCACAGATGAAGGCAGCTGGCAAGTGAGCTGTCCACTTGAATTTTCAGTTTCATGACAGCTTTATTGCTGCTTCTCCCTTTAAACCTCCTTCTCATTTTTAATAAATTCTGAATTCTGCAAGCTGTTCTGAAAGCAGTTTTTTAACCTACTGTCCCAAGCAGCTCCTGTCAACTTAAATTCTCTGAATCTTGTGATTTATATTTATTGCTTTGTCACATCAGGGAGGTATTTCTAACGGTCAAAATATACATTTAAAAATAAAAAATTAGCCTTGACTATTGGAGAAACAAAAGTGAAACGCTGCTTCCCTCCTGTGGTGACCATCCTGATTGCACACCAAAAGTCTGTACAGACAAAATAAACTGCACGTCTTAAGTGATTTATTGTTATTATTATTATTCTGAGGACACGCAAGCAGTCTCGCTTTCTTGCTAATCTGCAGCTAAGCATTCACTTGCATCCTGCTGTCATTGTTGCAGCGCTGGATTTAAGTTTTCTTTTTGAAGCTGAGCGGTGCTGTTGAAGCGCACGAAGTGCCAGCTCTTGCTAATCGGCTGCGACAGGGGCCCGTGAGAACCTTATCTCATTACAACCTGCTGATTGTGGACAAGTTCTCCTCTTCTTTCAGCTGCATTTGACTTGATTCTCTGCCTGGGTGGGTGCAGGAGTGTTACATGTCGGTGTGCTGAAGAACGCTGTGGATTAGTGGTGGTGGGACAAGCAAGCGTGGATGAGGGCCCCCAGCCCACCTGCAAACCGCTCCGGTGCCGCAGGAGCTGTTTTACCAGCTGCTGAGTCTCTGAGCTGGCACAGGAGAGGCCACACAATGAGTTGTGTTATTACCATTTCTGTATTTGCTACTGTTATCAATATTGTATTAGTGTCTGGAGGGCTCACTCAGGATCCCGTAGCTCCACCTGAAAGGACACTGAGGTTTGAAAGGGAAGACATGGAGATGTAGGACATGGTTTACTATAGAAAGGGAACATGACAGGGAGAGTGATAAAAATATCTGTGGTCATGAATAAGTGAGAGGCAGCAGGGCAAGAGATATCAATTTCCTTTTTTTCCTTTTTTGTTGTGCAAGAACAAAGGCACATGCTAGCAGCGGTAACAAGGTAAGTCAGAGCTGGTTAAGGAACAGTTGTTTTCATGGAGCATGTAACTGAGTAGCAGGTGGAAGAAATGCATAACACCCGGGACTGAAAAACTCACAGAGGTCCGTACCTGGAACTGGGGACACCTCGGTGGTGCCCTGGCTGATCTACACCCGCTGCAGGGCTGCTGGCACCTCCCCGGACACAGCTGGTGTGGAAAGGTGCTGCTGGAATGAGAGAGACCCCGGGTGTGACGCGGTGTCCCAACTGCATGCTCTGTCACTCCGTGGGCAGAGGGGTCTTCTGTGTGTCAGGAGGAAAGCATGTCAGCGGCAGAAGCACAAGGTAGCAGGTAAAGCTGTGCTTGCTGCCGAGCAGGGAGAGGGGAGGAGAGGATGAGGAGAAGCTTCACAGTGGCTGATTCATGACCCGTTGGTTCTCTCTTGGCTTCTCACTAACGAACCACAAAAGTTCCTTTGGGAAAAAAATTGGAGAGTTCCATTGTTCTTTGATTTGCAGGTCTGCTTCCCAAATGCAAAGTATTTGAAATCAAAGAGTTATTTCCTAGACAGAACATACAGACAACCTTCTCTCCCAGGACCAAAAAGTGGGTTCATTTGAGGAGAAATCATACAGTTTTTGGCGGGAGGAGAAGGAGAGGTAGAAAAGGAAAGATGCTAACTCCTGTCAAAATGCTTTCGATAAAATTAAAGCTGAGCCAGATGGTAATGGTACAGGCTAATGTTACCATATGGCAGGATCAGTCATGCAAGAAATATGCTACTTTAAGGAATGTGTGAAACTGATAGATGTTAATATTCCAAATATTTGAGATTTGTATCTTGAGCATTCTCATGGGTGCAGAGCTGGAAGAAGATGCACGTGCTCAGGAAGCAGCTTGGACTGCAGTGGTACTCCAGTGGGATGTTTGTTCCTCGTCCGCTCTCCCCAGCAGTAGGAAACATCTGGCCAAGCTATTGCTCTGCTCAGTGCTGGGAGCAGGTCACAGCAAGGCGCTTGTCTGGCAGGTGCCTGGAAAAGGGAAATGGAGACACGGAAGGGGACGAGGGCTCAGTGCACATGTGGGGCAGGTCAGGGACACCGGCACTGCCAGTCGCTCCCCATTCTGTAGGTTTGCAGGACATCCGGAGGAGAGGCACCGTGGGACGCAGCCGTGGGGGTCAGGCCCCCCACACTGTCCCTGTGGCAGTGGAGAGGAAAAGGCCGAGGGGTGAATGAGCACAAGCCCCAGACCTGTTCATTTCTATCAGTCATATGGAGAAAACAGAAATCATGACAGTGAGGGTGGTGACTATCGCTGGCCAGATGCTACCAAGAAGAAGAGGAACCATGCAACTTCTCCACTCCCACATTCTTGCCAGCTCTTAGTTCCTAATAGTGACATGTAGTATTCACAGGTGAAATATTTTGTTCTCTGTTATATGACTGAGCTTTGCATGGAAAGGGAAAAAAAACCTGAACAAGATCCCCAGCACGGCAGGATACGGTCACACTGAATTGTTGGATGGCTTTGCCTGTCTGTATGTCAAAAGCTTGTCTCTTCTTATCACTATTGTCTCTGAGGAGAAGCTTATTTCATATATACTGCAACTCTATTGAGTTGGTGGAATTGTATCAGGGATGATAAACTTGGCTGAAAAGCTGTTTTGAACTTTTGATGATGATATTCTAAAAAACCCAAGCACAACAACAAGAGATCTTGGCTCATGATGACTGTTGTTTGTCCCCTGTGCTGCATACTGCCTTGTGATTTAGAATAGGATCCTATTGTTATATTTCCAATAAACAAAGAGGCAGTTTCTCCTCCCACTTTATTAGATAGTGTTTGTATGAATCGAGGAAAATAACACATCTGTGTGAGATGGAGCGTGGTGTAAGTGACCGTCCGTGACCTGTCCTGGTGGAGACGTGGCCTCCAATGCGTGTGAGGAACGCGGTGGGGGACACAGAGCCAACTTTAAAATTTAGATAAATAAGTGTTGCTTTCATTTCCACTTCAGCACTCTGCACTCTTCTGTGAACCATTTCCAGCAATTTAAACTGCAGGGCCACAGGGGTTAAAGTGACTCTGACAGGGCTGGAAGCCTCAAAGGAAGCCAGTTCAGCAGAAGTGGTGCTAAGGCGTGATCTCCAGTATTTCTAGCAGGAAACCTCCTCCGTTGTGTTATGGTTAACACCGCAGCCTGGATTCACATCACCTCACATCACACCTGATATCTGCTGACCAAAAGATACTTATGATAGGAAAAACCTGAAGAGATGGGAAAATGGCTTAAGTATTGATGTTAGTAAATGGGAGCATCATATTGCTGAGTATGGAAACATGAAAGATCTCTTAAACTTGTACTGCAGGACCCTTGCTGCTGGATCTAAAAACAAAAGCCTTTATGGGAATGGTAACTGATAAGTGACCATTTCTGAGGTTTCCTCTCTTTTGGCTTAACTAGCATGCAGTGCTAGGTCCAGGGGCTGAACTGGGTGAGTTTGGTGAGCTCCATCCTTCGGGGGTGGGCAGGGCTCAGAGGGTTCATGGGCACGCGATGGCACACTGCACACAGTGCTGCTGTCCTGAGAGCCAAACTCTGCCTTAGGTGGGAAGGGCATCACTTCTATTGTGCAACATTAGCTTTTTTTCTTCACTTAAGCTCCCCTCCAAAAAGTTACGTTTTAATGAATAAACCTTGGAAAAAGACATTTTCTTTGTCAAAAATAAAAAAAGTATGAACTTCTACCAGCTTTGTCAACATCAACAGTATCTGTACACAGCACTAAATTCTAGGTTAACCATTGTAATCAGAAAAGAAACACTCTGCACACAGACAGAAGTGATAAAGTAATTGGTATGATCCTTTTGGCAATGCTTTGTTAGTTATTTCTCATTTTGTATTCGTACATTTGATTTTTCCTTCCTAGGTACAGTATTTTGTATTTGTCCTCATTGAGTTTCAGCTTACAGATTTCCTCCCATTATCTAGATCAATTTGAATTCAGATCTTGTCCTCCATATCATTTACAATGCCTCCCAGCTTATGAAATTGTATTATCTTCACTATCATGACGAACAAAGCAGGCTCCTCTGTCCCCTGTTGAAATGGTCTCTTTGGGAAGTGATTTTTTCTCCTGCTTATGCACCCAAACTGTGGTGATTTTGTTTATGTTCCTGTTTTACTCATATGCCCCTAATTTGCTCATGAGACTGTCATGTAATACTGAGCACACAGTCTTTTTACAGTCAGGTTATAACACATCGGCTTCTCCTTTGTCCACCAGGCTGGTTATTCTGTCAGAGGAGGAAATTAGATTGATTTGATGTGATTTGTTCTTGAGAAATCCATGCTGGCTTTTTCTTGTCATTTTATTATCTTCAAGGTGTTTATATTGATGATTTAATAATTTGTTCCAGTATCTTTCCAAGAAGCAGAGTTAGGCAGGTTGGTGGATAACTCCTGGGGCCTCTTTTTGTCCTTTTTAAAGCCAGTGCACTGATCATTTCTCCTGTCCCTTGGGGCCTGCCACCATTGCTTCTTAGAGATAATCACTAACGCTTTAGAAATTTCCTTGGCTGGTTCCCAAGTGCTCTGGGATGAATCCTATTAACTCTGCTGACTTAAGGACAGCCACACATTTCCACATGTGCTCTTCACTTATTCTTGCCTGCATGTGCAGCTCCTGTCTAGCCCATGCACCAGGCGATGCTTGTGTGTGGAAGGACATCACGGTGGAGCAAAGCAGCATCTCTTGGAAACGGAGCCCAGACGCAGACAGGCAAGTGCCCAGGAAGGGAGCTGGGAAGTCCTGTTCTCCACAGTAGAGACATGGTCTGGCTGATCGTAACGAACCTGTGAGCTGCTTTACCCGCACCTGCTCATTTTGGTAAATGGTGCCTCTCACACAGATCTGCAGAAAAAAGAAGACCATGGTTTTGTAGCAATTATCCCTACAGCTCATGCTACCAAACAGAGATTATTTCCTGATCATGTGTTTATTCACCTGAGCTGCAGAACACTACTGAATTGTAAACTGGATTGTGAAACTCTCTAAAATGTTGGTTATATACCCAAACTGGTCTATGAGGACATTTAGGGCCCAGAGAAGGATGCAGGCACATTCAAGGGTCTCTGGCAGTTTTGAACTTTCAACTGTAACTTTGAAAAGGAATTGGTGTATCACAGCACAGACCATCCGCTGCAGCTGGGGCACGCTTCTCTTGCTGATTCAGTAATGTCCAGATGATGGCTCATGTCCCTGGGCTGTTGTTTTGCCATGTTGTGACCTGAAAGAGGGACCAGGCATCTTCTGCCTCTTTATTTGGGTGCATTCTTGCCCAGGTCTGAACCCAGCAAACTCACACGTACAAATATGAGAGACCCCAATGGTGCCAAAGGCACAGGCACAGTGCTGATGGTATCAATGCACAGGACACGCCACGTCTTTATTTGGGTGGTATAGCTGGTTACACTGGACCACAGAGGCACTGGGACATCCAACTTAAACATGAAAGTGTTAATTATCATTGACCAGGCAGGTGGGGAGAGCAGGATGTAAGCTTGAAATTTCCAAGTAATTTATTGCATTTATTAATAATTAACTCTCAGACTGTTAGGAATATATTAACAAGGTCTGGGAATAAGAGTGGGGAAGATTAGATCATGCTCATACCATTCACAACAATTCAGCTTTTTATTAAATTTCCGTCCAGGAGGAGACTTTATGCCGATGAAATTATTTGAGGAACTAATAAAAAGAACCATAAAAATCCAAATTACATTCAGTGCAGCAGAAAGAGGAGGTTTTATGAGATTTGTTAAAAGGCATTTATCACCTGGAAACACACCATAGTTAGCAAAATCCAGTTTGCTTTTAATTTAACTGCTTAAAAGTGACTGGATGATTTTTCGTTAATACTTAAATCACCCAAAGCAATTACAGAGTATTACATACATCTCATTAAGCTTCAGACCACTAGGGTGAGCCAGACTATAGCCAATGCCATTTGTGCAGCTGAAATGGAAATGACAGATCACGAGATTCAGCACAAATAAGTCAAAATGTGTGATGAGAGCTCATGCCTCAGGACTAAGGTACTTCCCTACAGACCAAGGGGCAGCCCACCTCCCTTGAAAGCCTGCCTCCACCCTTGATGAACCGTTGAAATGTCTTCAGCAAGTGTTTGGAAATTCTGCCCTCTTCATGCATGAGACATATTGGCTGCCCAACAACACTTGTCCTGGTGCTCTCAAGGTGCTAGATTTCATTGTGTGTGTGTAGGGAGCTCTCTAATCTCATCTGCAATTGTGACAGAAAAAATTCTTTTAAAAGGTTTTAACACAACTCTCAACTAAGCAAAGTTAATGTGCCTAATGTGTGCAAGGGCGAAAAACCTACCCACTGAAGTGTTCCCTTTGTCACCTCATAGAGACGAAGTGCGATGCTAGAGGGGTTAACGTGAAGAGCAAATGAAGAACATTTCAGTTCAGAGTCAACTGCCCCGTGTAAGGGCATGTTTTTGTGGCCAGGCTGAAGAACCTGTGTTGCCTGCGATCTGAGCCACCCAGTTGTAAGCCAGCTCCAATTTGGGACTCGCATTATGGCATTGAGTTGACGATGAGCCAGAACATATATAGCCTGTCTTTTGGCCAGTACAAGCACACGGCTGGCAGCCCCCTAATAAAGCATCAGTCTTGTCCACTGACAGGATAAACTGTGCTAAATCAAGTTCAGGAAAGAAATGGAGAAACTTGTTGGTTCTAAAAAGGTTGAGGCATGAATGCTTAGTAGTAAAGTCTGTGTAAGTAACATTGATGATTTAAGGGTGTGAGTGAGACAAAGTTGGCAGAGCAAAATAATTTTTATTAGATTGGTATCATGGGGAAAGAAAGGCAGATGAAAAGGATGTGCAATGGAAGTCTGGAAAAGAAAGCACAAACTTAATACTATATACAGGTCGAGATCAGTGGCTCTAAGTTGAACTTAATCATCAGGACAAGTGGAGAGAAAGGGTGGGTGTTGCCCACCTCTGCATTCCCAGCTGCTCTGCAGGGCCACAGCTCCTCCCTGGACCTTTCAGAGCTGCTGGGAAGAGCCTTGTGGGCTGCATGTGTATGTAAATGAGAGATGTTCTCCCCCTTGGTCACCTCCCGGCCCCTATACTGTATGGTGTGATACGTACATGTGTGGTGTGAATGTGTGCTCCGGGGGCCTGTCCCCTGGTTTGTGACCCAGCACAGGTGGGTGACTTACTGTGGAAGTGAGTGTTGAGGGCTTTGTGCTTCTGAAAGACAGCTTCCTCTCCTTAGACATCTGCCTGATGTCATGGGAAAAGGTGGCAGCAATAAATATGATGCAACAAAAATATATGAAGTGAAACAGTGCCCCTTCTCATTTTTCCATGCTGGGTAGAAATCTAGGTGATTTGTGATAACTTTCACTGGAGAAAATCTATGAATGCTTGCAATAGGCAACATTGCAAAGGACAGTGGGGCTCTCTTGTTTAAGGAAAAACTTCTTGAAGTAGTTTGAAAAAAGCCTGCTGAATACTGTGTATAGCATGGCTGGATAAACAAACAGGGCTCTGCGGGGCTAGCACAGTCAGCTGGGCATCATTTAGGTTAAATGGTCACATCATTCTCCCTCTTCATGTCCTTCCAACACCAGAAAACAAAGCTGCAGTTTGCTGTTATTTATCCTCTGCAGTCATTCATGTCAGTCACTGAATAGCCCTTCAGGGGGTTTTACTGCCCTGAACAAACTGCAAAAAATGTGGTCTATTATCCCAGAGCAGGTTGAGCCCATGGTTACTGGGGACAGTGCTCCACCTCTGGAAGATCTCCCCCGACAATGGCATGTCTCTGTTAATGGGGTTTTTGTATAGACCCTGGGTGGCTGAACAGGTTCGGTGATTGCCTTTCTTTCCCCAAAGCTTGACTCAAAAATATCTGCTTTGCTGTAATCAGAGCTCAGACTCCTTTCCATGCAGGTGCTGGCTCCCATTACAGTGAGGAATGATACTGGGAGCCTGTGGTTTAGGCAGGTAATTGGTGGACCCTGTGCTGTGGTACATTTTCTCTGCTTGACTCATCTCCTGCGCTGTAAGCATCAAATTCATAGCTAAATAGTAGAGCTCTTCGGTTTGCAAAATGAGAGATGACAGCAATTCTAGGAGTTGGGTTCCAAACCCTTTTCTGCTATTTTGTGACAGTGGGATTGAAAGGACTGAGATCCTCTATCACATTGAAATAAATCTTAAGGGAATTGTGCTTCATAACCCCATTTTCCATCTGTGTCATGTGTCTTCAGAGCACACTACAATCCAGGATGGAGATTAGCAAACTCATTCTAAAGAAATTTGCTTGCCCAAGAGGCTGTGTAGCTACATTAACATAGCCAGAGTTAACTCACGACATCGCGCTGAGAAGATATATCCTGCTCATATAGCTACACACATCAAATGAGCTGTGGAGGAGAGATGCGCACTAAGAGCAAAATGATCTCTTTATGTTGGCTTTGCGTTTACGCTGGCACTGCTGCTGTGGAAGGCAGCGGCTTGTCCCCACAGTCCGGCTGATCGCTCCAGCGGTGCCACTGCTCTGCACCCAGGAGCCCAGCATGAAGGAAAGGTAAACAGCCAGTTGGATCAACTGAATGGAAACCTCTGCTCAGAAAGACCTCATTGTGATTCTTTCCATGGGTATGTGGATGTTTGTGCCTGCAGAGTACAGGAGGCATCAGTGGGGGATGCCTGTAAGTGAGTGAATCCTGGATGAGGGATGCTGGGACAGCGATGGCAGTGCCAATTTAAATCTGTGTCATTTGTATGTACGGCCTGATTTTGATTCCTCTGCTTATGTTGCTTCTTATTCCCTTGCTTCCCATGGTAGAGGATGTTTGACATACTTTGACCATGTGTACATAATCTTTGCACAAGGGGAACAGTCATCTTCTCTGTATTTTCCCAGTCTTCCTGCCTTGACTGACGCAGATCCCACCAGCAAGGGTGATGTCCTCCGAGATGTTTGCCTGGTCAGTTGTACTCCCTCCTTCATTGCATTTGTGAGCAATGCCCACTGCTGCTTTCACCAGCCCCTTCTCCTGGAGTGCCCTAGCATATGCTTCTTAACAATGTCATTGTGTTGCTTCTTTTCAAAGGAAAATAGTGGGGGAAACGGACACATTTTCCTCCACACCCAATGCCCCACAAATCCACCAGCTACCAAATGAGATAAAGTAAAAATGTACACTAACCTTCTCACATGGCCATCTCCAAGTTCAGGTTGTGGTGGTCCTGGAAGCTGCAAATGGATAAACCTCAGCAGGGGGCAGCTGGTACAACTTTATTCTTGTTACAGTTTTTGGCATTTCTGACAAGACCCACCATTCAGTTTAAATGCCTCAAGTGTTCTAAACCTGCCTGTCAGAGTAATGGTGTACAATTTTCTTCCTCACTTCATTTATGCAGAAAACTCACTCGAGGAAAAAACCAGCAATAACAGCAGGCCTTGCAGGTTTTTGACTTGTAAAACAATATTTACTCATAAGAGCTGGCTGACAACTCCAGGAAAGTGCAATCAGAAACAACTTTTCCTCAGCAGAGCCATTTCTTTCTGTTTTATAACCTTGACTTTAAACAGCTCCAACATTGCCAAGGAAGTGACACTTGGTGCAAGATGACAAACATGGGACACCAGCACATGCCTGTAACAGTGAGCTTTTGGGAAGCCTAATTTCAAGAGCAAGCCATCTGATATGCTTCCTGAGGGAGGGCAACACACACCAGAAGAGCCAACACCCATAAAATCATCAACGTTTGGCTCTCTTGGACAACAAGAGACCACGGGGCCATTCTGCAGGTTCTGGATGATGAACTCTGAATGGCAAGAGATACAAATCACCCTCTGCAGTGCACCTCTCTCAGATTGCTGTTACACAGCAGCAAAATCCATTTAAAAGATCTTTCCCTCCCTTCATGCTCCCCACCTCCATTCCTCAGTCCTGTTGGCAGGAGGGTGTTCCCCATCCCAGAGGTTTCTGTGTTCTCCAAGCAGCGTCTGTGTTGCATCTGCAGCGTTGAGGTGACAGCAAAGTGGACCAAGGGGAGAGGTGGACAAGTACCCCCACAGCTGCCTTCACTGCTGAAGGGAGTGTTTATGTCATGACATCCTTGATCTGCTTAGGTCTCTTTTTCCTATTTTTCTGTGTAAGGTTGTGTTTCCTTTCTTGAACACCTTCCAGTTCCCATCCCACAAACTCCTCTTGCATTTCTTACCTTCTTCCATTCATTATAAACATCAGCACAGAAATAATTTTGACAAGAACTATTTCATTAGACTTTGGAGTGAATTCTTCAGGGAATTTGAAAAAAAACAGACAATTTTTAGTTTGGAACCACTCTTCAAGGCTGGCCTGAGACTGAAGGAAGGACTGAGGCTGTCCTACTCTATGATGGAGTCACTCCCAGTTCTCAATCACATTGTGTGGAGATGGTTAAACTCCTCAGCTGATAAACAGTCTGCTGAAGAATGGTTTTTCCACTTTGCCAGGCAGCAGAGAAAAGGCTCTCCTGATGCTCCTGGTGCCACGCAGCGCTGTGTTGCGCTGCTCTATCAATGCACTTAGTGGGCTTTTGGGAACAAAACATAAATATTTCAGAAGGGTGCTTTAACAAGTGTGTGTTTGCTCAAAAGCTGTTGATCCCTTCTTTGGTAGTTGCTATGGTAAAACACGTTGATTTAAACAGGAAAATGAACACAGACGGGAGAGGCTTATCCCTCATGTCTGTATATATGTTAGCGTTTGAAACCCTTCTCACCAGCAACAGGGGATTCTGTGAGAAGGTGGCGACGCGGCTCTGGATGTGGCTTCAGACAGGCAGTTGCTTGAGTGGTTCACCCCCAGCAAAATACTGCTTTAGCCCACAAATTGCATTCAATCAGCTTTGAAAGTGAGGTTTGCTGAGCAGCCTGAAGAGTGCTGTGATCTCTCTCATACCCCTTCAATCCCCACTGCTTCTCCTCCGCTGCTGGAGGAGGCTCTCTCTGGCTATAGCAGCATGGCTGGGCACGAGTGTGGCCTTGGGGATGCTCCTCACAGATAATGAAGGCAACCCCAGTGTCTACCACTGTTCAAATCATCCCCATACTCCTTTTTGACCTAAAGAATAGGGGTAAAGTGAAAAGGGTTTTTTTCTGAGGCTGTCTGGACAAAGGATTCTGCTACATTTGCCTCAATAAGCTGCAAGGAGGTTCCACTGTTTCCCTGCTGCAAAGTAGCAAAATAAGCACAAAGCACCGTCAACAAGCTACGAACTTGCCAAAGCCAACAGCATCCTTCCAGCCACATGCAGTGAATAAACAATGAGGGCAACTGAGTCAACAAAGTCAACACAGAGAGGGGAGAGAGCCACCACGGCTGCCTGTGTGCCTCTGACCCATTATCCTGCCGCAAGCGCAGCCCGTGCAGCGTGGGCTGGTCTGAGCTGCGCAGGGTTGGGTTTGAAGCTTGGTGTTACTGTGTGCCTGCCCTCTGCTCCAACCGTGAAGTGATCTGAGAGGACACATGGTTGTCTCCGTCTCCAAGACTGTAAGTATCACATTTTTAAACCTGTGAAGTACAACCATGCTTCCAACCCTTCTGGCTCAAGAGGCTCATCCTTAAAAGCCCCAACTTTCAAGTCCTGATTCTCTGCTAGCACCTTCTTATCTCCTGTTCTCCCCTCTCACACTGTGGTATCAAGACAGTGTCATGGTCAGGTAAAAAGGAGGCATAATATTTCATAAATCAGCCTTCTGCCTCCCTGAATGTAAATGGTCTTTGTGCATCCAGAGTAGCCCAGGAGTCAGAGACAGGCAGCGTTTCTCTGCATACTTTGCCTGTGATGTAGATGGTGTGCTATTTCAGCTCAGAATTAATACTGCAATTAGACTGATTGGAGCTTTAATAGCATCACTGGTCTATGAACTTTTGAAGCACGCTGTGTGCACTAAGATATCAGGGTAACAAAACCAGCTATTATTACTGTTGTTATTATCACATTGCCAAGAAGCCCTCATGAGATGGGACTCCTCCAGGAGGGCACTGTGCCGACACAAAGCAAACCTGGTGCTGCTGCCAGCCTAAGTGTGGGCAGCCAGGGCAAAGCACAGCCAAGAGAGAAGAAGCAGATAATGGCAGGGACTGAGTATATTTCTCTCCACTCTGACCCACGGCTTTTCATATAATAGGCTTTTCTCATTGTGGAAGGATGAGGAAGCTTTCCAGCAGCCTTGGACCCAGAACAGCAGCATGGCAGTGCTCAGTGCAGAAAAGCTCCACGGGGCTTTTGGAAAGCTCCTGTGAGGACAGACCATGTCTAATTCTCTGAGGCACGTTACGGTGCTGCCTGACCCAGCCCTGTGTCAGAGAAGAACTAAGGCATCAAAACTCTCCACTGTCTCCCTTTCTGTGGGTGAGTGTTCAGAGCACAGGACTTTGATTTTCATCCTCACAGCGTGTCGTTTTTGCATGTAAAGAAGACTCATTGCTGTCTCAGGCTGCAGTGGTGAGGGGTGTCATCTCTCCGTGTGTTAAAGCACCTTTAGGAAGGGAGCTGGAGTTGAAGATAGAGAACTACTGCCAAAAAGTACAATACAAATAAAGAACATATGCTACAGCAGAGACACAGAGATAGGAAGGCTAACTTAGATAAGGCTCTGACAGGAAGCGAGATGGACTGTGCCACTTCAGCTGTGCTTGTTTAAACCTGTCTTTCTGTATTTATTTAAGAGATTCCAGCATCTCTCACTTGGCATCTGCTTCAGGAGTGCTGGCTGATTTCTGTTCAGCGGGGAACACAGCCCTGTGTCCTCACCACCAACAACAGCGCTTAGCAAAGGGGTGTTAAGAAACATGACCTGGACAGGAGAGGAAGTGTCCTCGCTGATGCTTTAGGGTTGTTGACATGGGAACGCTAGCTCACCATACGGCATGTTCCCTCTTTTAAACCAACAGGAGCTGGTTATTATTCAGACTGGAAAACAGGCTGAAGGAACTGCTCAAAATGCCTTGTGCTGAGGCCAGTCTGTTCCCCTTGGTGATCAGATGTTTGGTGTCTCTCTTCCCCATTTGTATTCCTGCTCCGTGCCAGAGAAGAACAGGGGCTGGCACACGCAACCTCGGCAGGGTAGATGCTTGCTGAGATCTTCTGCTGAACCTCTGCATAAGCTACAGGACGCCCAGCCTGGCACTCGTCCCCGCTCTTCTCTGCTGCCCCATGATGCTTGTACTCAGGGGATCCATCCAGTGAGCTGCTGGCTAGCTTAGAGGTGAAAAAAGGTCCTAAAACATCTTGGGTCCTAAGACTTTAACACCAGGAATCAGGGTCCTGCAGTGTCTTGGGGGTCCTGTGAAGCTGGAACCAGTTGGCTCTGCAAACACGTGCTGGAATAGCACACTCGTGCCCGCAGCCTGCCTTGCAAACAGGGTCATGCTTCTTGAGAAATGATCATTTTTGATATTTCATCTTCACAACCAGTCCTCTTCACAGCCAGTTCACTCTCTGCTTTATGCTAAAGCCCTATTAACAATAATATGGCACCTACGCGATTCTAATAACCCCCCCAAAAGTTTAGATCAATAGTTAATTAGCTGGGGACCTCTGGCAGACAGTACAGTTGGATGGAGTTGTCAGAGCATAGCAGCCTCCTGTATTAAGCCTTGTCATCTCTGCATTACTGAAAAATTGTGAAGAAGATGGCATTGTGAGCTTGCTGTACGTAGAGGAATCCTATCCAGACATCTATACATGGATACAAGGGACTATTAGGCGGTCTCAGAGGAAGCTGAGATATGCATTACTTAGGTCTCTGCATCTCCTTATTTTAGCTTTACAAAATGGCATCTGTGTGCTTTAAAGCAAATTATAATAATCATGTGGGTCTGCCTTGCAACTGCTAAGATTTAATCAAATTATATTGTCAGAAGTGAAAACAACCAAACCCAGTGAACACCCCATAGAAAGACTCAGTAATCTTTTTATTGAAACCCTTTTCATAATACATGCAATATTAAACACATGTTGTATTTTCAGTGATTTCTTTCTCTCTTTGTGTGGGTTGCAAATTAACTCAGAAATAAACACTGTGAAAATCAATAAATACTTCATCCTCTGGCCTTCAGGCTCATTTATTCACCAATAACTTACACTACACAGCCAAAGCAAAACAATTCTCTCTTCATTATTTTCTGGTTGAATAACTCTGAAGTAGCAGAAGAGGACACACTCTTTTGCTATTGTTTTCCTCTGCTGCAGTAGCCAAAATTGCCCTGATCTCTTTGAGGCAGAGATGGGCAAACAGTCTGCAAGTGATGCCAGGAACAACACAGTAACATGTCCTCAGGGCTTTCAACTTGTATGGGCTATTAGCGGCTGAGACAACAGAGAATTTTCTGAAATTCTTCTTCAGAAATAACTTTCTTTTTCTTTTTTTTTTTTTTTGCCAGAAAATTCAGATTTACACAAATGGGATCTTTTCGTGGGAAAGGTTCTGAAAGAGATACTAGAAGCATTGCTAAACCTCAGGTTTTGGGCTGGGAATGGTGAGAGAGGGGCTCCTCTACAGGATGTACCTATTACATCCATCCCAGGGAGGCATTCATGGATTTTAGCCACCCCTGGTGAGTGCCCTGCTGCCCACCAGCCTCCTCCTTTCCCGCAGTGGCCTGACAGGGAGAAGAAGGACCACTGAGAAACCTAGAAGTGTTTTCTGTAGTGGAAAAAAAACCTCTCTCCCACCTCTGTTTCTGAGAACGGCCACCTGGCTTTAACCTGAAAACAGCACAGAAAGTGGGGTCACCGAGGAGCCTCCCGGGGAGGGCAGGGGTGGCAGGGGGCTTCTGGGGGGGACCCTGGGGCTGGCTGCGAGGGCAGGAGCTTTACTAAGGACTTGGTTCTTCCTCCACACCTCTGCTATTCGAGGCATTTGGCAATGCAGATAGGAGCTCAGTTTATCAGGAAATCTATTTTTGCGGTTTCCTCTGTGCAGCGGGAGGTCAGGCTCAGGTGGAATGTTGTTCAGTGTTTCATATGCTGAGATGGCCAGCGAGAGCCCCCACTTCCTTCAACAGAGTTCGGAACAGGTTTGGGAAAATAAATAAAGCACAAAAAACCCCCGAACAACCCAGGCATGCAACTTGTGCAGGAGCAGGGGTTGGCTGCTGACTTTGTAGGCACTATTTTTACACCTGAAGGTAAAAGCTCCAAGGCGTAACAGAGCAGGTTACGCCTGCTCCCAAGGGTGTAACAGAGCAGGTCCAGGGGAGATGTTCCCTGGGGAAGGGCTCTGCTGACCAGAAGAGATTTCTTCCTGTTTATGAGCTGGAGACGTTCTGTTTATAAGCAGGAGGGAGTGACTTTGTCTCTGCTGCATGAGGAAGCTCTGGATGCAGAGCATTTCCTTTGCCTTCTTTACTGGCCAGTGAAAACAATTGCAAAAAACCCCAAGTCCCCTCAAAAGTCCCAAAAGAGCAGAGTCCTGCACTTGGGGCCATACATTGGGTTTGGCTGTGGGGATGGAGAAAGATGTGCATTCAGGTCCCAATGGCACAAGCAGTCACTTGGGCCATGGAAAGGCTCTTTCAGGTGACACAAGGACCATGACAGACACTTGGGCAGTTTTCATTCTAGCCAGCAGATTCACTGGTCCTCAAAAACCAGGTGACAAGCCACCTACTGCTGGGTGTCCAGTGGGAAATACCCAAGCAATTCCAGCCAGAGCCAGCATGAGACAGTGCTGCACAGACAGCAGGGCTGGTGCTGCATGCTGGGGGGGTTGCTGAGTAGTTCTGGGGTGAAGACAATGTTAAGAAACCTCCACAGCCCACCGGGGCTATGTCTGTCTAATAACATGTGCGGAGGGAAAATGCATGAGATAATCAATGGGCAAGAGGGTATGAGATGACACAGAGCCCTGCAGCCTGCACTTAGGAGAATTCTGCTGGGAGCCCTGTATCCACAGCTGATCCCCGTGCACATAGTTATTGATAGACCGAAGAGCTCATCTTGGAAAAGTTTACGATTCACTTTATAAATCACAGTCTAAGCAAACATGAAAAGGCTGCCGAGTGGGAATGTTTACAAACTTTGTAGCTTCTATTGCAAGCTCTGAAATATCAAGAAGAGAGAATCCTTCCTAACACCAGTGGCTGGGAAGGCTGTTCCCAGGGCACTGCTTCTGTTTCCCATTAACTCTTTCAGGGAAAAATATTTTTTGGGGTATCATAGTGTTAAAGAGTACATGCTGTAAACACAGCATTAAAGAGAGGAAAAGGAAGAACATTTTCAGGGCTTAATGAACATAAGACTTAATGAACTGGCTGCACTAGTATCCTATGGGATCCTCTTCATTGCTTCCCCTCTTTGAGAGATATTTGGGCCAAAAGCTCCCGTGGTGGATATAGAAATTGTCAGAAAAAGCCAGAAGATAAAGGAAGGGGGTGTCTGTGCATTTTTGCATGTGCATTTGTATGGCCAGATTCGGCCATGTGTCTATTTCTGAGCAGTGCCATGGGTACATACAGCATGTACCTTCTGCCTGGTATAGCTGGGAGCTAAGAGAGTTTTACCTCACAGGTCTAAAGGCCAGTGATATACACAGGTATGATTTTATATTTGTGTGTGCATCTGTGCACCCACTTGGAACAGCCTGGAGAAGCACCCAGTGTTTCTGGTCTAACTGCCTTTATGAAAGCTTGCAGAAGGAGGTGGGATGTACTGGAAAGGGGAAAATCACTGTGCTGTCTTGATGATAGCTGTCAGCAGAGCCATGCCGCGCAGCAGGGGGGGTGACATGCAGCAAAGGGCACTCACTGCTGGGCTGCCCATGTAGACCCCAACCACATGGCAAGAGCGATTGAGTGGGGTAAAGACCCCTCCACACAGCCGTTCTCCTCTCCTTTTCTTTCCACAAAGCAGGTGGTTGTTGTTCCCTGTCCCCAGCTGGGTGGGAACTGAAGCCTTACAGAGCACAGTGGTCATTTCAGGCATTTAAAAATGATGTGCTCTTTCTTTTCTCCAAATGCAGAAACATCTGAGGGTCAATCAGCTCATTCTGTCCCTTTCCCAGAAGCCAGGGAGGAGTTTCTGAAGTGCTCCTAGACTCGTTGAGGTGATGCCTTGACAAAGTGCTGGATCTCTGTAATTGTTCAGGGTGTGGTATGAGCAGCCCAAGATGAGCAGAACAAAAAACCCTCAGCGGAGGGCTGTGGCCTTGCACCACTTCTGCTGCTGCTCATCACGCATCTGTTCACCCAGCGGGGGGTTGGCAGAAAAAGTTTTTTCTCTCACCAGCTGCAAAATAATAATTTCCTCCCAGTCCAAAGCCAGAAAAAGTAAAGAAGGAGATACGTTTTTCTGGCTCCAAAATGCTCCATGTTCCTGTTCACTCCAGTCCTTCCAGTGGAGAAGGACGAGGTGTGCGTGTCTGGCAGCTGCATCCTTCCTGCCTCTCGTATGTGTTGTTCCCTGTTTTCCAGCCAAAGCCGGGGCGGACGCAGCCGGGAGGTGATTGCGGGGCCGTGGAGTCGTATGGGCACTCTCCAGGTACCCGCCGGCTGCCAGGCACTGCTGGTGGGGAGCCCACAGACTTCCCTGCTGAACTTTGAAATCCACACACAGCCACCGCTCGCTGAAATCATCACTCTGGAGTGGTCACTGCTTTCCTGGAGCACCAGGCTCTGACGGACATGCAGGGCAGCGCTATATAAACGCACATGCTATTCCTGATAGCCGTGCTCCATTGCATCCTTTCCTGTACCAGCACTGGGAATATTTGGGTTTGCTCAGGATGGTGTGCGCCTGTGTCCCAGGGCAGAGAGGGGCTTTGTGCTACACCATCCGCGGGCACTGCAGCCCAGAGGTCCTTCTGAGGGCACGGGGAGGGGATTGCTGAGCATGCCACATGTGCTTTAGCTTGTCAGGTTTTGGACACTGCAAATGAGGAGGGAATATCTCAGATGAGCTCTCCATCCAGCTTTAGCAGAGCTGCAGAATTACTTCAGCCCAGGCAGTCCATCTGCTGGAGCCAAGAAGAGGGACAAGAACTCTTTCAAGACAAAGAAGAGGGGTGCTCAGCGTGTGCGCAGCAACGTGTGGTACCCTGGAGGCTGCAGGGCAACAGTCCATCTGCTGTACGTGCTGGCTTGTGCATTTAGTGTCCTTTCACTGAGCTTGCAAAGGATCGTGGCAGTATCACTGGCCAAACCCCACCCAGGGATGGTCTGTGGTGAAGCAGCCCGAGACCCCAGAGCTCAGGGCCCCTCGGGACCACCACGAGTGCATCTGTGTGTGCACGTGTGTGCGTGTTAGTGCCAGCGTGCGCATGCAGGCATGTGCTGACCGAGTACCTTGGTAAACACTGAAGGCTCGTTTCCTCACTTTCTCTCAGATTTTGGTGGGGTTCAGGAAATTAAATCCGAGGAGGAATGGTGCCTTCCCTCCCCGGTCTCCTCCAGGCAAACTTTTCATCTGGAAAATAGATCTCTTATCTTGCTATTTCCTGGTTTTCCCCAGAAAACTCAGAGTTTTCACTTATGTAAACGTAGGTAGGTAAAGCAATAGAGCAAAAGTAATACACAGAAAGGGCTCCATGAAATTATCTGCATGGTGTCATGTTATCAGACGTAAGTGCTTGCACTGCTTTGCACTGGCAATGACGGGCTGCAGTGGGAAGCAAACTAAATGGGAATTGGTTATAGCCTTAAACCCTTCCTGCATTTTTCCCTGTATTCCTTTTCCTTTGCTCGTCTGGACTGGTAACTGCTAATCCAAACTGCCTTTTACACTGCAAGGCTTTGTTGCTACGTACAGAGCTGATAGGAGGTGTCATTATGCCACAATAACTGAGTGCCAGAAGTCTGCAGAGCACAGGGAGCCTCCCTGCATGCTATTTGCTACCTAGATAAGAAACAGACTTCGCAGGCACAGCTGGAAGATGTTGTGACAGTCCCACCACTGTGTGAGCTCCTCCCGACCTTGTGAGGGCTGGAGGACACTGCTGGCACGCATCGTGGAACGGGGAATGGGTGCAGCCAAAAGTCCCAGCAGGGCTGGGTGGGAGCAGGGCAGGACCAGGGCAGGAGCGGGCATTGCTCTGCACTGCTCAAATGGCCAGGGCAGCGAGGAAAAGCCCATCTCAGACATGGTTCAGGCTGAGGAGTCTTCCCATCAATCTCATCTCTAGAGGAAACCTTTTAAAACACGAGAGAGGAGACTAAGAAAAAAATAATCTCTTTTTCCTTCCAGGCAGCCAAGCAAAATTGCTAACACGGGATGCTGCCTGTTTCGGAGGTGGATCCTGGGAAAAGAACAACAGTGGTATGTTGAGGCCTGTCCAAAAGCCTCATGAGGAAGAGGAAGATGTCAGGAAGCAGTCAGATGTCTCTTGCACCATTAGGTGATACTGGGCTGCCAGGAGCAGAGCAGCGTAGCAGCCCTGGGAACCTGCAGTGTATCAGGGAGGCTACGGAGGGGAAAAATCGGGGTGTGCCTAACACAGGAGGGCTGATAAATAAGACGAACAGAAAACACAGGCAGTGATGGGCCAGAGCAGAGCAAACTCTAAATAAAACATAGAGATGAACCTCTGAGTGGTGCCTGATCCAGATAAGGGTGTCGGCCAGGCTTTGAGAGCATGTTTATAACAACCACAAGCACTGATGTTTAAAGGAGAACCCCCCAGCCTGGGCAGGAGCTTCCCAAGTGCACGGGTGGGACATTCCCTCCATTTGCCTCCCCAGCACCCTGGATCCCCCCTTTCTGCTGCAGAGAAAGGGTGCGACCTTGCTACTGTTTACTTCCCGTTTTTCCAGGGCTGAGGAATTCCACTGGCCCATTTACTGGACACACCACAAAGGACATCACCTGCCTGCCCAGGAAGAGGGACAAGATGTCCTGATTCTGTAATCCTTCTTTCTGGGGCTGCAGGGAGCTATTACCACCAGGAATAACAGACAGCCTGTTTTCCTGTTACGTACGTGTCCATCATCCCTCCCATGAAGCCCCGTGACTGTCTCAACCCTGGTGTGGAAACCCAACCCGCCAGCCCAAACAGGGTGTTTTTTGCCATGTGGTGAGAAAGCCGGGTGGCCTCACGCGGTATGTGACATGGGTGGCTGGCAGAGGGGTTGTCTTCTCAGGCAGAGACCTTCATTGCAGAGCCAGGCAGTGAGCTGTAAGAATTAATATATAGGCAAACAGAGTGGAAACAATCAGGAGAGAACATGATATCTGGAGCACGTCACAAGCAAATATGCTTTCCAATTAAATGACTAGAAAGAAATGGGAATGGCACGAGAGGAGTGGAGGGGGCAGGGAAGGCTGCCGCCTTAATTCTTTTTTTTCCCCATGCATCATCTTTTATACCCATGGAAAATGACTGTAAGAAGCAAGTACATCAAAATTATAACATTTCACTCTTGTTCCAAACAAGTGAGATGCTGATTCTGGAAACAAGATCACAGCCTGGCTGCTTGTACCTTGGAGGCCACCTCTTCAGCCTAGTCCTGCTCCTTGGCTTACCTCTTGCAGGAGATAATAAGGTATTCAACCTGTGGTGCTGAAGGGCTAGATGGTGCTTTGGACTGAGAATTCAGTTTAAACTTGGTTGCAGGATTATTTTGCAGACTAGAACCCTCTTCTGGTTAAGTGTTTGTGTTTGAGGTTGTTTTGGAAAATCCCGTTACTAAGAAGAGCAAGGATAAGCGTTTCATAGCAGTTCATGCCAACAGTTACTGGTGTCAGGGAAGACTGCTTCTTTAATGAGCTGATGGGGGGTTCAAGTATTCTTCTGAGATAGCGTCAGTGCAAAATATCCAGTGTTAGAAGAGAAAAAGAGCCTCTGTGTCCTGCAGGACTCACTCTGTGCTACACATTCCACCTTCTACTCCCAAATTTGCCATTTGTCTGAGTAACATGACTCAGCCTCTCTCTCCCTCTGTGTTTGTGCCCCTCCTTCACTCCAGCTCACTCTGCCCTGTTTAAATTATTCTGTGTCAGTATTGTATTTGGGGCATGTAAAACAAGGTTCATGCTATAGGCAGAAAGACTTCCATGGGAACCAAGAGCTGAACTTTGTACCTGCAGCATGGTCCCTGTGGGAACAGCTGCTTCATTTATCCGTTTGTCCATTCATCTTCCCAGCAACTCAGAAAAGAAAATCCTCTCCGAGGAATAAGCACATCTCTATTTGTCATCTGCAAGGCTTTGTTGGTAATGCTTGCTGGCCTTTTCCAAGCTGCAGAATTATGGAGCTGAAAGTATGCCCAAAATGTATCCCTAAATCAGTGCAGAAATGCCACTTGAGTTGAAATGAATGCAGTATGCGAGAGGGGAAAACAGCCCTATTTGCTGCTCCGCCTCTGTACAGGGCAGGAGATCTTTGCATCCCTGTTTCCTTCCCAGCATGTCTCAGCTCTGATGTCCTGGTCCTTGCTTGCCCACACCACTCTGTGAAACCGCTTCTCTCTTGGCCCTTCTGCACCAGTTGCCTCTGGGAGGAATGTGCTAAACATGTCGAGTTACGGCTTGGTTAAGTGGGAAGATTACTCCCAGTATGACACGGTGAAGTACAAATGAAAAGCTGGTTCTTGGGGCTGTATCCTCTCTGCTCTGCCTCCTTCCAAAAATGCTCTTAATTAGCACAGGAGAAAAAAGAGGGGGTTTTTTTTTGATTGATGCTTGAATAGAAAAATCTAATTAAAATGTTAGTCCACACTGAATCAAAACATTTGTATTTTCTTCTGAAATTAAAAAATAAGAAAAATATTAGTTTGTCTCAACTTAAAAACTTTCATTTAATTCTTTTTTTTGGATAATTTAAGCCTTTAAAACCTCTGATTTTGTTTTATGTTTTTCAAAGAACAAGTCAACTTTGAAAACAAAGGACATTTCAAAATTAAAATCTGACCACTTTGGTTTTAGTCCCTAAGCAGACCATCTGATTTTGAAGATGCTGAAACAATGTGTTCTGACTTTATTAAAATGCTATTTTCTTCCACCTCAACTTTCCTGTGTGGAAGGACTCAGAGAATTCAGCCCTTTTTGGGTTTTTTTTTCAGAGGGAGGGCTCTAAATCTGCTCTTCCTTCAAACACAATTCCCACATCATTATTCTCAATTTTCTTAATCTTTAGCTAGTCTTAGCTGACTCACTCTCAAATATCTTCTGCAATCACTAGCTTTTCACACAATCATTGTTTACAGCTAACTTCTACCCATTTCCATCTGTGCTTTATCAGTAGCCACTGCTTAAACAGCATTTTCTGTCAATAGCTGTCATTAGTTCCCAGGATACCAATGTGTCTGGGGCAGCAGATGCTGAAAAGCTCACAAACTTTTGGGAGAAAAACCAACCATCCGAAAGTTCATTCCAAGGGGGAAAAGGCTCCAAAAAGAAGATTCAAAGGTCAGAGGCAAGTGTGGGCAAAAAAGTGGGGGCAGTCCACCCTGCTGTTGGTCCTTCACATTTTTGGAGAACCTGCTTCCCAGCCTCGAGGACCCTCCACTGCCCGTGGTCCCTCCAGGGTGCAGGGGCGATGGCGCAGCTCTGCCAGGAGCAGATGGGGGGGAAGAAGGAAGAGTTAAGGTAATCCCAGCCGTCATGGCCATATCCAGGGTAGGGTTAGCCTTACAGGCACCCCGGTCCTGGGAAACAGAGGGACCACAGGGACCCGCTCCTGTCCTGAATCCTGCGCTAGTTTGGCACAAAGATGAAGGGAATCCCCCGACCTCTGCTCACGACGCTGAACAAGTCGCTTCCCTTCCTTCTGAAAGGGGGGGTCTGAGCCCAGCTCCCTGCGGGGCCAAGGATGAGAAACAGGATGGCCGGGAAAGCATCCCGGCTCAGTTCAAGCCCTCCCGAGGGCGGCCGGCTGCCTCTGAATCCGCTAACTCAATCACCGCACTGCCCTGCAAATCCTCTTCAGGCAATGAATCCCCTTTTACTCAAGAGGTTTATTCAGTTACTCTCTGCTGTTTTCAGTAGAGAAGGCATTTTTATTGCGGCAATTCAATAAATTAGCAGGGATTGGTGTCAGTAACCTCCTTCCAACAGCAGAAACGCAAAGCTTCATGTGGCACCAATCCCATTATGGGCCTAATCTCATCTGCTGCTCTACAGATAACTGCGATAAGGGGTCAGGTTTCCTTGGCTGCCTTTGTGAGTGTGCTAAGCTTATTATCCTCTCCTCATCCCGTACAGGAGACAGGCTCTCACCTCCTAACCCCTCCCATAATTATTCACTCTCTGGTGGTGGAGCATGGCAGCTCTGGCTCTTGACTTCTACTTAATATGATATTATTTGTCCAGTCAATATTCTCCTCTCAGTGGGTTTCCACTGATGGCTTTTCTCTCTGCTGCTNNNNCCCCCCCCCCCCCCCCAGTTCTTCCTGCTGTGCAGTTTGACCTTTTAAAGTATTTCAAAGGCCATAAGGATCCTTCTGAAGAAATGGGTCTTACAAGGAAAGAGGACAAGAGCAGAACCCTCTTTGCCAGGATGCATTGATCCAAGTGACATGGACACCTCCTTGCACAGCCCAGGCTGAGTTCCTACCAGAGTGCCTCCCTCTCTTCCCATTCCCCAACAGTGATAAATATTTGCTTTCTCTCCTTGAGGCTGGGTCACGTCAGATTTCATTTTCAGAAGCTCTTTTATTTAAAAACCCTCTCTGTTTGGCAAGAAGACTTTCAGTTTCTGCCTTCTGCTATATTTGGTTTATAGGGAATTTACGGGATGAAAACACTTTTGTTAGCGCAGGGGCAGTTACAAATGTCATTGGCTGGCAAAAATGGTAACGCTCCTGTCAGAGTGGTTTGCAGGACGGGGAGGGGAGGCATGCTTTGGCAGACTCCTATTAATTGTGATAAGAAATGCTTTAGAAACACCCTTCCACAGAAGGGAGCTCAGCAGCAGGTCCCAATTACATGGTGAACTACACAGGAGGTTTTGTAATAGATCATTTCTCACTGGCCTTGCTGCTGTCAGCTGCGAAGCACTGCTTTCTTCTGAGAGGTGCAGATTAACACCGACACCTTCACACATCTACAAAGCAAATATATCGATGGGCACCGCTTGCATGCAGAGTACAAAACATTTTTCCTGCTCAGATCCTCTGCTTTCATCCGTGTGCGTGTTAGTTTTCATCACAGCTCTCCTGATACAATTATTTCCATCACCTGAACTGCTGGGGGAGAAAGTTGGGATGCTCACTTTGGCAATCTGTATGCAGGATGTGTGTGGATGGGAAGGCAACTGGCAGCAGAAGGAGCGTGTCTAAAGGTCACTGCTGATGCTTCAGATGCCAAAGATCCTGCTCATGTTGGGGTGATCTGAACACATCAGCAAGGCAGAGGGGCAGTTCCCAAAGCTCTTTCTCTCAGGACTGAGCTGTGGGGCCCGTGCTGCTGAGCATTTCTCCTTTTCTGACGAATGCTTAAGCTAAAATACAGATGTGGCAGCTGTTCTATCTCTCACAGCTGTGATCTGAAGACATCAGGTAAAAAAATGACAATGCCTGGGACACTTCACTGAGAGCAGGGTTCCCTCCTTTCCCTGCTGAATCCCTGAGAGCTGGATCCTTCCCCTCCAAAGACAGGAGCCTGAAGCCAGACCCGAGCTGCCCTCTGGGAGATGCCCCGACCCTCCACTGATGGTGGAGAGAACTTGATGCCTGGTTCCAGACAGCTAACGCTAGCCGAGAGGAATCCCTCCCTTCACATCTTCATGTCTGCAGCACTTCGCACTCCAAGACAGACCTGACATAGAGCCACTGCTGCCTCCAGTGCCCGTTGTCTTCTCTTCTCCCAGCCTGGCAGTATCTAGCAGGTTTGCCTTTGGCTGCCTTCCCATCCTTGTCCCAGAGGCAGCCAGTGCTCACTGCATATCCAGCTTGGACATCAAGCCTAGATACTGGTTAATCGGCTGAAATTACCTTCTCTCATCTTAGGAGCTGTGTTCTTTCCTAGGAATTGGGAAAAGCACCAGGAATGAAACCATCCTTTGTCTCTATTGCTGCTCTCCTTGGCAGAGAGGAGCTGAACAAGGGAACACAACAAAGAACAGAGGACAAATCAATTTCTTAGGAGGCACCTCAAATCCACAGTGTGCTCTGAAATCACTGCTGGAGCTCTTCTAAGTCCATAAACATGAATAAAAAATGGATCTCAAAATGGTCTACAAATATTAACAAACAAGTCCTTAGTGCTCCATGCTGTTATCCCACTGTTACTGATGGGAAAATGGATAGCGAGCAGTCAGGAAACCCGGCCAAGCCTGTGTATTAGTGTCAAATTAATAATAGAGCTAAGCATAAAACTTAAAAGTCTTGACATGCAGCGCCTGAATCTAACCACAGCATAGCACAGTTTAATATTTTCCTATCTGCCTCTGCATTTATAAAATTGAATTTTATTTCTCTACCTTAATTTAATTTTGGATCACGGCTATATTCTCAGTGGGTGTCAGAAGCAGTAAAATGGACAATGTCATCTCCATAGAGACTCTGATGGTGCCTTAAACATACCTCAAAGAGAGGGATCAAAGCAGTGCACCTCCTTAGCCCTTCCCATGCCTCTGGACATGACCTGCCCTGCAGAAAGCGGGAGCAGGAGACTTTATCGGCAACTGCCAAAGCTGAAAAATGAATGCTCCCAAGAGCCCAATATTTAATTTTCACTCCATGCAGAGGCTGGCTGCTGTGAAAACGAGAGACCTCTCACCCCAGCGGCACCAAGGGAATCAGCAGGCTAGCTCCTTAAGCCTTCCACTCATTTCTCAATGAAGTGTGATGGCATGTTGGGGGAACCTGGAGGCCGTACAGCATCTTCAGTCCTCAGTGACCCACAAACGGGGGTGTTTATGAAAGTGAGATGAAATTAAAGGAAAACAGTGAGGCTGTGCCAATAAATGAACGTTCTGTCCTGCACACGCTTCCTCCGGGACACGGGGAGGAGGAGGGTTGCTAATCGACCAGCTGTTTCTCACCATATATTATTTGTGGTTGCAGGATTGCTCATTTAAAGCCACTGTGCCTGCAGAGGGTTTGGACCTGGGTTTGGCTGAGGAGATCTGACATTATCAAGACCTGTCTCTTTTAAAGCATTTGAAACAACAACAAATTGGAAGGGCTGCTCGTACCCAGTTAGTCTCAAAGTCCCTTTGAGACTCCGTGGTGTATACTGCTCTGCTCTGGAGGCTGCATGGATGGTGTAAAATAAATTCCTACAGACTGAAAAAGGATCATTAAGTTCCTATCATCCCAGCTCACCAAGAGGGGAGGAGGGTGACTGTATATTAACACTGCAGGGTTTTTTGTTCATTCTCTAAGCAATGCCAGATAATCTTTTTCTCCAACTACAAATTAAAAGCTGATTTTCCTTGGGATGTGGAGCCTTATAGATCATTCCTGTCTGTTAATGACCACCCCAGTGACATGTGTCCCAGGGTCTGGGTTCAGCTGGTGGTGTGCGGGGCAGGCTGGCCCTGCCCGCTCTCCTGGGGCTTTGCTGGTTGTGTGTTGTGAGGCAGATGGAGGAATGGGAGCACAAACATACACTTGCAGCATTGCAGCATTAGTGCTGCAGATGTGGCTGGCTCCTGCCACTCACTGCCACCTTCCCACCCTGGGTGAGTGCTGCAGCAGAGGGATAGGATTTGCCTGGACCTGGGATGCTCCATTTCACAGTCCAACACCTTTTGGTGGCTTTGGAGAGGATGCTGGGCTCAGAGCTGTGGGAGGGTTCTGTTCTGCAGAGCGTGCGACAGAGGTGGAAACCTCCCGTGGTGCTGCAGGAGAGGCAGCTGGAGCTGCTGTGTCTGAAACTCTGCGTCAGAGCTCACTGGGGTGCACCTTGTGCAGATCCCCTGGTCCAAACATTATTTAGCATTGTCCTGCAAATTCCTCTACACCCAAAACCCCCCTTTTCAGCCAGCTACTGCCAAATCTGCTCAGCCCACTGGAGGAGGCAGCAGGAGGGAGGCTTGAGGGATGTTGGCAGGGGAAAGAAATCACCGGTTCTGTAGTTTGGCTCCTGGGTCACCTCCTCCGTTGCAGCCTGTGCAGGCAGGGAGGGCAGAGCAGCAGGACAGGCATTTTGCTCTTGGGTAGTAAAAAAAGTGGTGTGCAGACAAACACAGCTGAGCAGGATTTACCATCATGGCTGGTTCTCCCTCTCTGGAGAAACTGGACAAACTGGACAGCATAATAATTTTAAAAATGCTGTTCCAGCAGGCTGGGCTACGGGGATGTGCTGGGTGGCTCTTTAGCAGACTCAGGAAGGGGGGAGGTGTCTGCTTCAAGCCCCAGCCTGGGTCCTTGTGCTGCCCTGATGCACTGCCTGGGAGAGTGCTGGAGGTGGGACATCAGCAGCATCACAGCAGGTTGGAGTCCCTAGGTGTCCCTCGAGGTCCTGCCCAGTCACACGCCCAGTATAGCACCTGGGACTCCATCCAGTGTTTACTGGAATAACTAGATAATGGACATGACTTCAAAGTTTGTTGATTTGGAAGAAGCAGTGCAAGCACTGGGTGTACTGAGAATTTTGTTTCTTCAGTCGTGTTTGAAACATACTTTGTGACATTATAGTTCATATCCTAAGATGTGCTTTTCAGCACAGTATATATGAAACACAGACCTTTGCTTTACCTGTCAGTACCATTTTGCCATGGAGCAAAGGGCTGGGGATTGCATTTCAGCAAAGCAGTCTGTGGATGTGGAGAATAGCTTATTCCCCCTCAGAAGAGAAGCTACCACCCTGGGTGATGGAGGGATGTATGGTGTGGTGCCACTCCGAGACCAAGTGTGCAGCTGTAAATCCAAATGCTGAGTAAAAAAGGCCCAGCTATTTTCCACAAGTTTTGGCACAGAAGATAAAAGTGTACTTTTGCCCAGCCTGTTCCACAGGGAATTGCTCCCAGTTGCTTGCCAAGCTGTTTATCACAGACCTCACAGGACGCTGCTTGCCCTGTGACAATGGTCTCCAGCCAGCCTTCCTGCTGCTGTTCCCCCGGTGTCAGGCACCTGAGGGAGCTTTCTAACAATAACCTAAGAGTGGTGGAAAATAAAAATTGCTCTGTTCCCTCTGTGTGCTTGTGAATATAGCGCCAGCAGCTCTGCAGAAACTTTCTTCATTTTTACAGCTCATGAAATGTTTTGCTGCCTTCAGGAAAGGGTTTGCTCCAGGCAGGCAATACAACGGGGCGGGATAAAACAGCAGGGATGCAGCAAGGCTTTCCCATGCTCTCTCCCATCTATATCTCAGCCCTGAGATTACTATCCTATTTCCATGCATCCTTTATTGCAAGGGACTGCAGCCCTCACCAGCTGAGAAAATACCAAGCTCATGTGTTGGGTGAGACATTAAGCAGGCAGGCAGCTCTGAAGTCGAAAAGGCAAACGCAGCATCCCAGCCTGCGCACAGGCTGTCTGCGCCACAGCACATTGCCCGTGAGCAGATGGATTCCTCCATCCCGGGGCTGGGGTGACATCCAGCCACACGCCAGCTGGGAGAGCCCGGACAGGGGCAGGGCTGAGGTGTTCCAAGAGCAGTGCAGCCAATGCCTGTCCTTCTGACACTGACAGCAGTGAGCAAAGGGACTGAAATAAAGCCAGATAAGAGCTAGGAAAGCCTGATTTCTTGGTGCAATTCTGATAGCCAAGTATGAACCCTCAGCAAGTTGTTTGTTGCCCTTTTTTTTGTCCATTAACTCCACCAGCAGTAACAGAGAATGCTGGTGAAGTGCTTTCAGCACCAGTATTTCTGGGGTAAATAAATCTTATTAAGCAAATGCTGCTGAGATAGCTGCCCTCATCAGATGCTGCAGAGTGGAAATGCAGTGTGGCAGGGCTGGGACAGACACTTTCCTATCAGAAACATGGAAAGAAAACACAGAAGATGGTAGTCTGTAATTCCGTGGGAGACAACACAGGATATGAGGGGTGCCGCAATACCTGGTTATTTGCTATCTCCTTACTTTTTGGTGTCCATGCAGTGTTCTTGGGTTGGACAGGAAGCCAAGAGTATCAAAGACACAGGAGCTTGGAAAGTTGGAGCTGGGGCCAAGCACATTAACCAAACAGTGGGCATGGGACAGGCAGACCCTGCCTGTGGCTGTGGTTTGTCGTTCAGGGTTTTGAGCTGCAGTCAATGTAAGCAGCAGGGTGAGGGCAAGCCAGGCTGGACCCACGGAAAACAGAATGGCATCTAATGTACTGCCACTGTTAATTCATTACGGCACCTGAATGTGAAACAAGAGAGGGATTCAACTTGCGAGCAACCCGGAGCTGATCCCTGGGCCCAAGCAAAGCCATTTCATTAGGGGAGGTTATTCCAGCTGCTGTCTCAGTGGATGCTGGAGCAGAGCCTCTTGTGCCGCAGTGATTATCCAACAGTCACAGTGGATCTGGGCAGTGGGCAGGCAGGGTTTCTCACTCTCATGCCCCAAATATTCATACCAAGCAGCCAGGGAACCAGGCTCCTGGTTGACTGTGTGGCTATTCACTCTCCCTCTTTCCATGCTGGGCATTGAACAATCCACCCAGTGTACCAGGGCTGGATGTTTGCCACCAGGACCGGGGACTGGAAAGATCTTTCGTTCCACATTGATCTTCCTGCTTTTTCATCCATCATAGGAAGAACTCCTTGTTTCGTTGCCAGAATTAGTGCTGGCATTTGTCCTGCTTTAGTCTGAATACCCTACTCTGAGAGCAGTTTGCTCCTTTCCAGGAAGGACGCACGTGGAGATAGTCAGACTTTTATTTTATGGCCAAGAGGAGAGAGTGTGTGGCCAGATACCTCTCTCTGGTCAGGCAAGTGCCTGGAAAGGGCCTGGCATCACCTTTCTGGGTACCCAGGAGAGGTTCAGGACCCAGCATTGAGGGGCCAGAGTGACACTTAGCATGGCCTAGGGCTATTCCTCATTGCCATCTGAATGCAGCTGTAATAAATACATGCAGTAACAACAACACAGAAAGGGCTTTTTGTCTGGTGTTTTAGGGGAACAAGGCTTACATGGGTTTTTCGCTGTATCACCTTGTCCCCCTAGTAACTTTGAACTTGTTAGTTAAATTCCACCAAACTTAACAGAGGGACACAGGTGCCAAAGAGAACTAAATTCCTAAAAGTATTGTGAAAAATTATGTCTGAGCAGCAGAAGCAAATCTATCAATATCCTTTTCAAGGAGGAGGTTGTAGCATCAGCACAACATTTCTGAGGTCTTGGAAGACTGACATGGACATGAGATGTAGGAAAGTTTCCAACAGTGGAGTTGCTGGTAGGAGCTTGTGTCTTATTAGACATCAGCGATTACAGTCCTCTGTCAAGGCTTGTCCCCCAGGCAAGCTCCATGGTGCCCTGTGCAGACAACGACACAAAGGCAGGGCAAGCTGAGGTGCTTCTGGCATTTTGCACCTTGGTCTTTGCTGAGAGCCCCTTTCCCTGCCTGTCCTTCAGCCCAACAGCAGTCCCACTCCAGGAGACCATCCTTTGACCAACTATGTCATGCTTATCCATCCCTTCACTTCATATCAGAGCCATCTGTATTCCTGCATGCTGGAGGCTTTCTTGAAGGTAATTGCCTGTGTGCACATCTCAGGGAGTGGGATGTGTGCTGAGAGCCACTTTGACAGTTTATGAAGGCAACAAGTCCCTGTTCTCTCTGGTGACCCTCAGCAGGTTAACGTGCTGCTCTAATGCGAGTGAAACTCCATTAGTCATCAGCAACCTGGCACATCTATCCCTGGGCTGAAAATGCTTCACTCCAAGTAGGCAAATAAGGACAGCGTGTTGTCAGAGGATGCAAAGCTACGAAGAGGCAGGTTGTAGATGCTGGCAGAGCTCTGGAAACCCCCTGGAAGTGACTGGGGACTTGGGAGAGTATGGGTCATTTTGACCAAAATTTACCCAAATTTGACTTTTAGGACTGTCTTTGGAGCAAACATGACCAGGGGATGTCCAGGTTCAGGCTTGGAGTCTGGGATACACTGTGCACACAGTTTTGTGCTCCAGCTCTGGTTCAGTGTTTCCAGAGCTCCAGGAATCAAGCTCTAAAGTAATATTTTAAGTAAGCAAAAGACTTTTACAGAACAGTTGCACTAAGACACATTTTGGACCTTGAGAACACCTTAAGGTGTCTGTTAGGATGCAGGCTTTGTAACTTGCTGTCCATCACTGAGCAGGTTCTTCTCTCTGAATTCATCAAACAGGTGGATACTGGTGAGTAAAATGAAAAGGTCCAATCCTTAATCTGTTGCACAAAGCAAACTGCTTGGGAAAACCTATCGGTTCAGGGCTGTATTTATTCTGTGGCCAAGGTGCCTTGAGCAGTCTTGGGAACCAAAAATGAGTGTGTACAAGGTCCCTCCACCTGTACCACGTACCGAGGGCAGTGTGTGAGCGGCTGCAGAGCTGGCAGTACTGAAGAGGCAGAGCCGACACGTTTCAGAAACAAACAAGCCGTCCCAGAAACTGGGCACAATTGTCAAGGTCCTGGTTTACATGGCCAGTGATGCTCAATCTGCTGAAACTTATTTCCCCCGATGTCTGCCAACAGCACAACTGAGTTTCTAACTCTGGTCCTCCCTTGCAGTGTTGTTACATTTAATGGATGTATTTATTTTACATCACTTAGCCTCAGCTCCACAGCACTGCAGACCTGCAATGCCTTTTTGCTGCCTTTAAAGCAGAATGATAACAAGAATGGTCTCTGTATTTCTTTGTGCCTCTGGTGATCAATAGATATGTTTTATCTGTGGCACCCAGGAGACTTGTGTGGGCAGGTCCTACCTTCTGCTTAGAACTGACAGAATTCTGAAGATCTTTCCCTATACTAGTGTTGTTGCTGTCTGGCTTTCAGATCAACACTGCTGCTCTTTTGTTTCTATAGGGCTGCTCATATGCCAAAACCTCGGGCACTGCCTGTCTCTCCTAAGGCAATCAAGATACCTGCACTTTGGCATCCAGACTCAGCAGTTACATGCCAGGCTCCCAGGTCCCTGCATACATCTTACCTGTTACTGCACTGCAGGGATTCTGGAAACCTTAGCCAAGATTGTTGCTTCTTTTGTAAGAGGTTTCATGTTCTGAGTGAACCACTTTGTGATGATACAGACCATTACGGATCATGTGGTGTTTCCAAATGAAGAGGGGGTGAAAAATTACTGGATCATATCTCTTGCCTTTTTTCTCTGTCTCAGACCAGGTGTTCTCTGTCCCATCCTGCTGACCCGACCAGCTTGGCTCACTGTGCCTGTAAAGCCGGGCAGTACACAGAGATATACTGACAAGACAGCTTTTGCTGGCTCAGCATCTGTGGTACGGACATCTGCTGCCATTCAAGGGCTCGTCTTGTGCTGTTGTGAGGGAGGGTCTGCAGCACAGACTTGCTCAAGTGCAGATCCTGTGTGTCTCTGGCTCCTGTCCCCCTCTGTGACTCTCAGGAGGCTAAAAATATAGCTAGGTTCATAGATGCTATTTTGGGGGCTCTGTTTTTCCTTGCTTTAGCTCCTCAAGCATGTGCTACTATTTTTTCCAGTAATGATCAGCATTACCCTATACACTTCTCTTTAGCATATACAAATTTAGACCTGATTATGCAATCATTACCACTCTAAATCATTTGCTATGTGAATTGGTTTACTTAATTAAAAACTGTAACAAATTTGGCTTCATTTGTAGCCCTGCAAAGTGGTTAGCCCCAGGATTAGAGCGGGCTTCTCCAGGGACTCCGTTTCCCAACACACGTCAGTCCTATCAATGTGTTTCAGCTCCGTGTTCCTTGCAGAAAATCCCCAAACTTTTCCAGCTTTCATACTCTTGTACAAGGCAGAGAAACATTTATAGGAAAGGAGGACAAGACCATTTATAACTCTAGATAACTCTAGGCACAAAGCACCAATTATTACCAGTCTGAGGGGTTTGAAGCAAAGTATCTTCATTGTCTTAGTAAGTTGTGAGCTCGTAAAAGCACCATGGGACAAGTTTTTTCTATGTGAGGGAACGAGAGTGTCAGAGATGCACTGGAAGCACTAAAATGTTCAGTACTAATAAAGGAAATGTTACAAGTTATTCATCTTTTTGTCCCAGGGCTAGCAGGCCCCAAATGCTTTGACTGACGAGATCATTCTCAGCACTTCTCAAAGAGAAGCAAAACGAAGGCTAATGAACACAAAAGAGCAAGACACCTTGCGAACCCCATTTCCCCCTTCGAGTGGGGCAGCAAAGTCCGTTAGCAGCTTCAGGTGAGGCCCTTTGCTATCCTCATGCCTCACTCTGTGCCAGGAGCAACCCTGGGCCAGCCTCATACCCAGCATTTTTGATTGTGCTTCTGTGCTCATGAGGGGGTGGCTTCATTTGGATGCTGGTGCTCTGTGGAGGAGGCTGTGATGAGCTGGGAGGGGTGGCGGGGGAGCCTGGGCAGCGAGCATCCCTTGGGACTGCCTTGAAGAAGGGGAAAAGCCTAGCCAGCCTCCTGCAGTCTCTTCCAGCTCTCTTTTTTATGATGTTATTTATTTCTTGCAGATCTCTTTTTGTCCCCTTCCTCTGATTCCAGCCATAATCTACAATTTGCTACTATTAGTGTGAAAATCATTGTGCAATCCACCCACCCTTAGCAAAGGAATAAATTGAAAACGGCACAAGTGACAGTATGTGGCATCCTACAATGTTCAGGGAGCAAACTCTCCATATGGGTTAAATTCTTCCTCTCCTTGCCAGTGTCAGGCAACACACTTGAGTAAATAAGTATTTTTTACAAGCAAAGCTGCTATTCTCTGCAAATCCTCTAAGCTACAGACAATCTGCATCTGGACAGCTCACAATATGTGTTTCTTTAGTAGATAAAGTTTGTGAGACCTTTTTTGGTGCTATTTATCTTTCTGCAGTTTTTAACATTCAGCCTTTTTCCGTGCAGCACAGGCTTCCCTCTGCTCCTGCTCTCAGCAGCTCTGCAGTGAGCCCATCCGGGCAGTGCTGGCAGAAGAGGAGGACTTGCTGGGTCACTTCTGTTCCTTTACAATCACATGAAATGTCACCTGCAAGGTAGGAGGCTGCAAACCTGCTTTTCTGCAGAGAGTCACCTATTTCTCTGGGTTCAGGGTAGAAGGGGTGCAAGACCATGCAAGCGCTGCCATGAACTGGGATGCTTTGGTTTGTGCCAAGCAGGAGTTTGCAGCATCAGGATTGCGTGGGTACCTGCATGCAGGGACACTTGGCTTTACACTGGAGATATAACACAAGGTAGAGGGAAACACCTCCTGGGAACTCCAGCACCTCGGGACTCTGGGGACCCAGAGGTGGGACCAAGCTTTGGGTACAGAGGCCAGGAGCCCCACACAGAGCTATGTAGCCAATTTCTGTTCAGTCATTGTTTTTCCCAGTGCTGGAACCCAGGTTAGTAGCTGTCCTCCTGAAAAAGGAGTAAAACACAGCCAGGGAGTGTGTGTGTGGCCCTGTCTACCAGCTGCCAGCCCCACCATTTCCTTTCCCTTGTGATGTCCGTTCAGCAGCGTGGGGCTCTCTGGCCTGGCTGGGCTTGGTGCTGGGCTGGGCTGTGGCCATGCCTGCCCTCAGGGCTGCCCAGGGCCACCCTAACGCCCCGTGGGAGCTGGGGCATCACAGCACACTGCCCAGACTGTGCTTCAGCTCCAGCCCTTCTCCCAAATCAGGCTTTTAGCCACTTTTCCCCAGCTGGCTGCTCTCCTCCTCCGAGTCCTATACAGTGAGAGCTGGCCAGAGGAGAACAATTTGTGGGTGTTTTGGAAATGCCAAAAAGAAAAAAATGAGAAAGTTCCCAGGGTTACCTTAATTTCAGCTGACGCTTCTGCCCTCTGACCAGAGCTCCCAGCAGCTGGCCTTAGCACCAGTGCCTCTGAAGGCCACCAAGTATGTGTCCAACCTGAGACACCACGGCCTCCCACAGGCCAGCAGCTTGTCGGTTTGACTTCTCTGCTCTCCTCCAGCTGACAGGGTTCCCAAGCACTTCCCAAGTGTCCTTCCAAGTCCAAACACCAACATCAACAGCCGCTCTCATGCCAGCCGCAAGGAGGAAGGAGCTTTGCAGGCCCTGTTGGATGGCATCACATTCGCTGGTGTGAGAGGTGGCTGTGCTGAGCTCACACACACATGCAGACACGTGTTTATGTGAGGAACACGCCAAACGAAGGCTGATGTGATGCAGGTGGGCCTTGCTGTCTCTTATGCCGGGGACCAGCTGCACCCCAGCTGTGCTTTCTCCCATTTTGGTTGGGATCAGCTGCTTGGTGGTTCCAGTTCTGTGGCTGCTGCCATGCATGGAGGTGCACCCAGAGGGACAGAGCTGGTTTGGGATTTTGAAGGGGAAGAGCCTCCAAGCCCTGTGTGGGTTTTATTCAGAGTGGCAGAAGCTGAGACACTTGGAACACTTGCATTAGTACCTACAGCCCCTTGGAGACAGATCCGGGGGAACTGCTGCTACTGGTACGGAGTGGGGAGGGGATGTGAACTTGGGTATAGTCACCACCTGGTGGATTGGGCATCTCTGAGGAGACAGATCATGACCCAGGTGCTGGTAGATGGCATATGGTCCTGAGCAGAGGTGTCTCCTCCTTCCTGGGGATCGGAGGACGAGGGGAAAAGCGAGGGCAGGAGGGTGCTTGTGCATTGATATCACCCGGGAGAGAAGCCAACATGTGTCATTGACGTCAAATCTGACCCCCGTCAAAGCCGAGTGTCCTGTTACAGGCAAGTAGCATTTCGCTCCAGGAGAATGCCTCCGTGCTGAAGCTGTTACTAATGCGATAAATGCCGGAGCTCCCAGGAGACTGGATAATTACAAAGTCCTCAAAGGAAAACAGCACAGGCCTCCCTTAAAGTAAAGACATGATAAAACATCAAACCTAGGAGAGGTGAACTGTTGTAAACTCCGGAGTTAAATCTGTCTCCCCACCCTCCCTGGCCTCACTATCCACTCAGAAATTGGTGCTAGAAAATCCAGAGAGCTATTTGTCAAGACCTGGAAATTAAAATACTACCATATGAAAGATGTTTTTTGTGCTTGGAGGTTTGTGGAACAAGGCCAGCAGCCACAGCCCCCTTCTATCTGCTGCAGCAGAGTGTTGCTTCTTGGCCACGGGCAGTTTGCTCTGGTACCCGGATGGAGCTGAGCCAACAGGACAGGAGATGGTGCTCAAAGCCCGAGTAATCCAGCCAGCGCTTTACATCCCAATGCGTGGCTGTCTATACATCTTAAAGCTTGATGTCAGGCCAGGGGGAAATACAGAAGTTTTCCTGTAGGGCTGGGATCGGGCTGTGGTACTCTGAGCAGGAGTGCTTGTGCAGGGATGCTCACGAGATGAGCTGGTCCTCTTCCAGCCTGAACTGCAGCTGCACAGCCAGGGCTGTGCTCTTCATCTGGACATGCCTGGTGCTGGGGAAGGGCTCTAAGGCAAAAGAAAAGCAAATGCATTTCAGAGTGTCCAAGCAATAGCATGAGGATGTATGGGAGAGCTGCTTGGAGGCACCCTTAGCTCCCTTGCACTTTCTCGGTGCCAACGGGTGTGACATCCACTGTAAGAAGGAAACCACATTTGACCTGCACCGAACTGTGCACCTTCCTTCCTTTTTTCATTCTGTCTCTGGCCTTTGCACCAGAATGCACTTTCAGCCCTTTAATGAGTCTTTTCTGGGAGAGGGGTGATGTGCCAGGGAGGTGCTGGGTGCTGTCCACCCCACCGTGGCTGCCAGCAAATTCAGCATGGTTATATATAGGCCCTGAGCTGAGGCCTTCGAAGCAGCACTTGGACCAGAGTTCCTCGAACACGGCCGGAAAAATTCCATTTGGCATCAGGCAATTCACCATATGTTGCTGATCCCTTCTGCTTTTATCCGGACAGTGCCTCCAAGCTCTGTGCTGTGGAATAGCTGCTATTTTGAGGGAAGAATTTGATATCTTTCTGTTCCCTAACCCTTCTTGAAGAGGCTGTATCCTCTCCTCCAGGCTGGGACACAAACGAACTTCCCAGCTCACTGCACCAGCCCAGTGTCACTGGATTGCAGTGGTGAATGACCAACGGCTGGACTGCTGGGGCTCTGAGAGGGAGGAGGGTCCCTCTCTCTGTCATGTTGGGAGGCTGAGGCTGACGGATACCAACATATTCACCATCTGCATTGGGTTTTCTCAAATACAACCTGTAGGTCCACTAACTTTCATGCACAACTTCCACATGTGAAGAGCAAGACTTCTGCATTTCTATTTTGAACTGCTGGTTTTCTGTGAAGTTGTCTAGGCAGGAATTCTCGTACAGTCTATTTCCACCCAATGTCTATGCCTTTCTCTCTCAGAAGGAGAAAGTGCTTTGAACATCTATTCTGTTCACACAGCAAATGACACATGAAGGCAACATACACCTAAATCACCAAAACATGTTTATACGATCCTGTGAGTTTGGACTGGGATTGCTAAGTGAAGAACATGGGTTTCACAGTAGGGCTGACGCAAAGGTGGTACGCATAACCTGCTACAAATCTTTGGGGGACCCTCTAGCTGGGTCTTCGCTATAAACCTTTCCTTGCCCATCACTGCCAAGCAGTTGCAAGGCAGGGCGAGCTCTGCTCAATGCAGGCATGCAGTGCAAAAGCCCTTAATTTGGAAGCAGTAGGACAGTTCTGCTTGATAAGGCTGAAATAAACCTTTCCAGACAAACACAGCTTTCTTAAAGGAGGGGAGAAAGGTGCCTCCTCACAGGGAGACACCTGCAGATCTGAGGAGCGAGGCGTTGCTCCACCATACTAGCCAAGCTCCTGTGCTGCACTAGTGTCACTGGCAGTGTCGGAGGCAGGGCCTGGCTGGGGTCTCTCATGCTCTTCTATTTATTTGCCTGGATGCCTGTCACTTCCCCAGCTGACCATGCAGAAACGGGCTGTCTGTATCTCAAAGAGCTTTCTGAACTCATCATTGCAGGGACTGCGTCTGGGAAGAAATTAATTTTATCCAGACCTTCCACTCCTCACCCCCCAAATAAGGACAAGCTAGTACACCTCTCATTCATGCCTGCATAGCATCCCTCTTCTCTTGCTTACATGGAAAATAGTATCAGGAGAGCATTTGTGTATTTTTAGCTACTTTTAATTGAAGTAGCAGCTGGAAACAAGGAGTAGAGCCAGCACCGTGTTACCAGCCAGCTCTTCACAGGCGTCCAGCAGCTGCCGCACAGCCCTGCGCCCACAGTCACTTGGTGATTCAGGAGACATCCATGGGCACCTGGGGGCATGTTTGGGGCAGCTCTGACAAAAGTCACAGAAGCCAGGAGCTGTAAATATGGCATGTCCTCCCATCCACAATCCTGAGCTACAGGTAGTTCAGGTTATTGCCTCTGCAATCAGCAGCACAGCCAGCACTTCTCTCCCATGCTGCTGGGGTCTTGACAATTTTACAGCACGAAGAGTCAATATTTACCACATCTTGTGTTTGTTAGTGGTTCCCTTTCACACCCGGGGGGCTGATGGCAGCTCTGGTTCTTGCCTGTGTCACCCATCTGAAAAACATCTGGCAAATTGTTCAGGGGTTCGGTGCACCTCCCTGAACATGTTCTTGGGACTGGGTACCCACCCCATCACCAAAGTCCTGGTAAGAACATACGTAATCATTCCTGACTGCTCTCTGGGCAACCACCTATTTCTTTGCTGAGCTCCGTGCCATTTTCTGTCGTGACATTAAAGGTAGCAGAGCTTTTATTGCTGGTAGGGATGTGATGAGCATGAAGTATCCAGCTGGACGCCTTATATTTGCAAAATGAGTAGGCTCAATCTGGAAACAATTTGGAAGAAAACAAATGGGAATCATTGTCATGGCTTGTATCTGATTTTACCTTGAAGGGGAGAATGCCCTTTCCCAGTTTTGCATGGTACAACATAAGTATTCCCAGACATACCTCTGAAGTAGGGTGGTAAACATGGTAATCTAAGGACTAACAACCACAATTAATTCTCTCTGCAATTTCTAGTAGCTGGAGAGGCTTTAATCTAGCAGGGTATATCCATTTCAAGGCAATTTCCTTTATTATTCAAGCTTGCAAATTGCCTGTTCCTATTGGTCTCCAATGCAAGTCTTTCGAAGTTTAACACATCTGCAATTTTATAAAGTCATTAGTTTTAATTAATTGATAAAGCTCCTCCATTATTCTCAGAATTGACTCCAACTGAGAAGAAGACACTGAGACAATACATGGTTGTGTGTATTCACTAGGAAAATCTTTTGAAATGCTGTGATTAAAGGTAGAGAAAGGGATTTGGGCTTTATTTGGCAGATAAATGGAAACATAGAGTGAAGTGTTCTTGCCAAATTCTATAGGGCTTAAGCAATCTCAGATGTGCTATGATTTGCTGCCAAAATGTTTCGTGTTCTCCTCTTTATGCACATCCAGAAAGAGAGGCCAGTGGGCTACATCTGTGTGTCTGTAGGAGGTGGGGGGATGCAGGCTGGGAGTCAGCATGGGTGGCAGAGCTTCCTGCACCAGCCGGCGCCGAGGCACACGGTGACACCCTGGTGGGCTCCCAGCAGATGAAGCAGGCGAAACGTTTGACATTTCCTCTGCAGGAAAGTGTCCTGGGAACAGCAGTGACCTTCCTCTTGGGAGCACTGGTGAGCTGTCTGTCTCCTGCTCCCCACCTCTAGACCCTTGCCATGAGGCTGAGCTTGATCTGGGTACAGAGCAGCTTCTTCTCCGAGGTCTGAAGATACACACAAAGGCTTGAGAAGAGGGAGGAGGTGGAATAAGGATGGATTTACTGAAGACAAAGCATCAGGTAGTCAAACACATCACCCTCAGCCCCAAAACCTGGAGCTGCTCTCCTCCATGAATATATCTAAGCTGGGATGTGTGGGAGTGCTTCCATTTGGTGGTCCACCCTGGACAGGAGCTGGCTGTGCAATTTTTCTCTCTTTCTCCTGTGCTGGTTTGGCAGTATTTACCTCCAAGAAGACAGGTACAGCTGAGCAGCAAATAGCTTTCCCATCCTACAAAAGGTCCTGAGCTTTCAAGAACTCAGCCCTGCTCTTAAAAGGGGACATATGAGACTGTTATCACTGTGGAATGACAGACTGGGGCTTGCTTCGTGTCTGTTGCACCTTTCTGTGAAAAGCTGTGATTTTTAACAACAGCAGCATTTCACCATATGCAGAGAAGATCATCAAGAATCCTTCCTCCTCCCTGATCCCAGCCTGATTTGTCCTGTTCAAGTCTGAAGCCCAGGGTGCAGCATGAACTGAGGCCGTGGAGGGCCATGGAGAAGAGAGGACTGCACGGAGCAAAACGAGAAATCTTGGCACTCTGCAGCACAGCCAGCAGCTGCTGCCGAGCAGGTCAGATCAGCCAAAGTCTGCTGATTTGCTCCTTTTTTTCAGCATAAGCCAAAGATACAGGAGTGTCCTGAACATAATTGGATAGTGGGATGAGGCTGGAAAACTTGAGCTGTGCAGGAAGACGAGGGCAGACCTAAAGAGTGGCGGTGCAGTGAGGGGTCCAGCTCTGCTCCCATACCGCTACAAGGTCCTGTGTGACATCCACAGTCAGGAAACAGGCTGACCCTGCTGCACTAGTGTATGAACTCATGGGCAAAAAATACAGGAAAACAAGTAAATGCCATTAAGCTTAAATGGGAATTAATTCTGCAGAGCAAAAGGCAACACAGTGATGACAACTCAGCTGACAGTGGCAGTGTCATATCGCTTTGGGCTGAATGCAGCAGTTCCCAGTTTAACACAGAAGTCAGTGGAGCTGTCAGCAGGTTTGGTGGGATAAAAAATGGTGCTCTGCAATTTTTATGCTCCATTAATTGAATACAAAGAAGCACCTGGGCTATGGTAAATCAAGATAAGTGCGGTGTAAGAAACAGGCCTCTCCTCTCTGACACAGCAGGGAAAGGATGCAAGGACGCAGCTTGCAAATGTCTGAATTTCCACTGAACTGAAGTTGCTGTCGGCTCCTCAGGTCCTTCTCGTTTCTACAGTGGCAAAATTCAAAGGCAGTTGAAAGGGACAGTGTTAGTCAGAAATGACTGGCTCAGAAAGAAGCTGCCTCTTGTCAGCAGCTTGCAGAGTCACTGGCGTTACTCAAAAGCTCCAAAACCATGGCTCTGCCCAGCAAGAGAGGTGTGATGTGCCCGAGCCACGCTCCTGGCAGGCAGCGCAGAGCAGCGCTGCATGGGGCTCAGCTCATGGGGCTGACGGCAGCTTTTGGAATCAACCTAGAGCTGCTGATTGGAACATGCTCTTCCCTGCCTCCCTGGGGGTGGAAAAAGGCAGTGGAAGGTGCTCAGGAGTTTAATTTCTTCACTGCAGTGCTGCATCCTGCCAGCCACTGGCTTTAGTGAGCGTGGCAAAAAGCCATGTACACGGGCATGGGGCAATGCAAGGGCCAAAGGGTTTCCCAGGCTCTGCAGACCTCAAACCATGTGATTCCCAACAGGATGGATGGCCTTGCCTAGAGCTTGCCCGTAGCGGTGGAAAAGGCTGGAGGCTTGCTCAAGTGTGACAACCCCTGCTTTACAAGAGAAGAGGAGAGATGGTTTCGGAGAAGGGGGGGTCACTAGCTCTACAGGGGTTTGCAGGACATAGCAAGCACCTGCGATTATAAAAAAATTAGAGCTGCTTGGTGCACTCCCTGGGTTAGTGGAGGTGTGGGGGGAAGCCAGAGCTGGCACAGGGGAGATATGTCTCATCTGACGTGGAGGTAGGACATCTCATAGCAACTGGACACCCCAACGCAACAAGTAATGAGATGGGTTAAGGCTTTCCACGTGTCAATTTGTCAGCATTCAGAGAGGTTTTTATCATGCTCATGTTGGATGTGGACATCTATACAATGCTTCACTGCTCTGTTTCTGTGCTGTCCCATTGTTCCTCAAATACCATAAAGAGATATCTGGGACATAGCAGAAGTCTGGGACATATGGGAAATAATATATGGTCCCAGGTCTTCTGTAGAACTATAGGAGCTTATATATAAGCTCGGGCAAGTGTAGTCTGACCTCTTAGAAGGCAGGAGATGTACTGTTCTGGCTCTTAGGAGGCTGTGAGTGCCTTCCATTGCTGTTCTGAGCCATTTGAGCTCAAGGAAGGTGTTCACCCAGTGCTGAATACTATTAACCTGGGCTGTTTCCTTGCTGTGTCCTCATTTCCAGAACATCAAAAGCTCAGTCAAGTCCTGCGGTGTGGATTGCATTCATTGGCTATTTCAGATGAGTTTGCCAGAGCCCAGCGGCTCCCCAAGTCACCCTGAGTGATGAATGCCAAGAGGAGGGATAGTCATGCAGAACAGACAAGGAGGATGTGCGATCTGCAAGGAGCCAGTGGTGGCTAAGGAGCTTTGGGGCTCCAAAAGCACACACAAGAAAAAATGCAGGAATAGTTAATCACAGCTGCCAGCCACCAAGGAACAGAANTGAAGGAATAGTTAATCACAGCTCCACAAAGTGCTGCCAGCCACCAAGGAACAGAAGCAGCTGTAATGAAGGTGTCACCCATCAGGCACTAGAGAGCTGGAAATGGCTTTTAGCCTGTGACTGCCAGACCCCACGTGTGAGCTCAGATGGGCCAAAGCAGAGATATTAAAGCCCTGTGGTCCCACAAGCAGCTTCCACTCGGTGAGCTCAGGAGAACCCCTGTTGGGGTGGGGACACACCATACTTCTCCTCCTGCCCCCAGACTCAGGGTTCAGAGCAACTCTTAGTTTGCATTATGTAGAGGACACGGAAGGCATCTGGCACTGAGAAAATTAAGACCAAAATCTCCAGCTATAAATAAGTGTGAAAATTTAAAAATTTCCAGTCTGCAGCAGGTATAAAGCGACATCAGCAAACCTGAGGCAGCAGCACTGTAACGCTTTGCACCGCTGAGGATCTGGCCGTGGGGGAGTTGTCCTCTGAATTCATAGTTCTGGGGAGGTTTGCACACAGCTGATAAATAGCACCAACAGGAAGGAAATGTGGTTAATGTTTGGGCTCTCAGAAGTAAAAAAAAAAGTGCTTTCATTTGTAAATTCTTGATAAAGAATGGGCCATGGTGATTTCCTCTGCTGACATTCAGCCTCTGCCCCACGTTACCTCTGCTGCTCCCCTGATGAACACTTTGAGCCCAAAGCTCCTCTGGTACAGGGACAAATCCAGGATGCTGAGAGCACTCAGCTCTCATCAGGGGGAACCAGGCTGGGGAAGTAGGCCAAGATACAAAAGTGTGGGGAAGGAAAAGATGAGAACTGGAGAAATAAAGGGTGAGGATAAGGATGCAGAAGCCCTCAGACAAGTGTGGGATGGGGCAGAGAGGCTTCTCTCCTTGGAGTGTTTTTCCATATCACTAACCCCAAGTATGCAGACTTACTGGTCTGTTTCTACTCTGTTCTTCCTTCTTTCGTCTTGCAAGAAAGGATTTTTTCAGAGGGATTGGGGCCTCCCTTCATGCCTGATTTTGCATGCTTTGAATTTTTAAGCTTTGCAAATGCCTAGAACCTTATTTTCCCCCAAGAAAGCTGAGACCCTAGTGCAACTTTTCTGTCACTGTAACTGAAGCCATAATCCCTAAACAGCAAGGAAATCACAGGCGGGTAGACAGTGTCTTTAAATCTCCAGGGCCTCTCAAAGCAATCTGATTACTCCTGCTGCCTTGTTAGCTAGGAAGCTTTTCTCAGCACTTGGCGTACACCTCCTTGGCTAGAAACTGTGGCTGGGGATGGCTGTGCCTCTGCAGTTGCTGTAGGTGAATGATAGCTGTTGCCTGTGTGTTGCCTCTGCACTGCTGGTGGCTCACACCCTCGGGGGGGCCTCAAAAGGAGCAGATGAGCACCCCATCCTCTCTGGAGGGCTACAGCAGCCTCCCAGGCTGGTTTAAATGAGCGCTGCACAGCAGCACCAAAGCAGCACCCGCACGCCCCGTTCTGCAGGTGCTGCTGGGAGCAGTGGTGAAGAGGATAGAGTGCTGGCAAAGCCAACCTGGATTTAAACCTAAATCCAATCCCTTTGTCTGCCCTGTAGGTCTACTCCTCAACTCAACTGCAAGGGACTACTTCATCAGCAAAGAGAGAAAAAGCAAAAAGAAGAAACCTCAAACTACTGTTAGGTAATTTCAAATGTAGTTCTTGGTGATTAATCACCCTGATAAGTAGTATTAATGCAGATTTAGGGGAATTTTGGACTTTCTGTATTATGATCGTCACAATCCCTTTCTTGGTGGAGTTTTGGGTTATAGCGCTGGTTGACGTTCCTGCTCTGAAACTCCAACTGTATGTGTCTGATCCAACTGCAGCAGTGGGCTTGTCAGGAGAGCAGCCTGCAAGCTTGCTGGGGGAATTGTAAGCACTGTCCAAGCACAACAGCAAGGTCTGGCTGATCAGCGTATCTCCCTCCATGCAGCCTGCGCTGGGGCCAGGGGTGACAGCGGAGGAGGACTGTGTGTTAGCTGCAGTGTCAGAGAGCAGAGGTGTGCCTAGAGCCCCAGGTGACCGGGTACCTGGGGACAGCAATCTCCCATGCAGTGCACCATGTCCGGCTGTGTGAGGAAGGTCAGTAAGACATCACTGGGAGGATTTCAGAGGGTCCATGAAGAGATGAGTTGCAGAAGTCAGTTTTTTTTGAGCTGGTTCTTTCCAAGACCGCTGCTTTTTCTGCAGCCCTTCCTCATCATTTTCACCCTCACTCGGTTTCTGCTCAGGCTACACCCATTGCACAGGCCTCCAGGTATGCAGCCTCCCAGTATTTCAGCATTACAAATGCTTCTAAGGAGCGTAGTCTGGAAGTGGACACCCACCTTGTGTTTTTTGGAGGATTCTTCTGACTCCTTGAGGGCTCTTGTTGTGATTACAAATATCCCC
>VZTO01022715.1:109771-210661 GCA_013400615.1 Syrrhaptes paradoxus
ACCAACAGGAAGGAAATGTGGTTAATGTTTGGGCTCTCAGAAGTAAAAAAAAAAGTGCTTTCATTTGTAAATTCTTGATAAAGAATGGGCCATGGTGATTTCCTCTGCTGACATTCAGCCTCTGCCCCACGTTACCTCTGCTGCTCCCCTGATGAACACTTTGAGCCCAAAGCTCCTCTGGTACAGGGACAAATCCAGGATGCTGAGAGCACTCAGCTCTCATCAGGGGGAACCAGGCTGGGGAAGTAGGCCAAGATACAAAAGTGTGGGGAAGGAAAAGATGAGAACTGGAGAAATAAAGGGTGAGGATAAGGATGCAGAAGCCCTCAGACAAGNGTCACGTTACCTCTCCTGTTTCCCTGATGAACACTTAGCTTGTTGTGAAATGAGCTCCTCTGGGACAGGGACAAATCCAGGATGCTGAGAGCACTCAGCTCTCATCAGGGGGAACCAGGCTGGGGAAGTAGGGCAAGATACAGAAGTGTGGGGAAAGGATGAGAACTGAAGAAATAAAGGGTGAGGATGAGGATGCAGAAGCCCTCAGACAAGAGTGGGATGGGGCAGAGAGGCATCTCTCCTTGGAGTGTTTTTCCATATCACTAACCCCAAGTATGCAGACTTACAGGTCTGTTTCTACTCTGTTCTTCTTTCTTTCCTCTTGTAAGAAAGGATTTTTTCAGAGGGATTGGGGCCTCCCTTCATGCCTGATTTTGCGTGCTTTGAATTTTTAAGCTTTGCAAATGGCTAGAACCTTATTTTCCCCCAAGAAAGCTGAGGTCCTAATGCAACTTTTCTGTCACTGTAACTGAAGCCATAATCCCTAAACAGCAAGGAAATCACAGGCGGGTAGACAGTGTCTTTAAATCTCCCCAGTGCCTCTCAAAGCAATCTGATTATTCCTGCTGCCTTGTTAGCTAGGAAGCTTTTCTCAGCACTTGGCATACACCTCCTTGGCTAGAAACTGTGGCTGGGGATGGCTGTGCCTCTGCAGTTGCTGTAGGTGAATGATAGCTGTTGCCTGTGTGTTGCCTCTGCACTGCTGGTGGCTCACACCCTCGGGGGGGCCTCAAAAGGAGCAGATGAGCACCCCATCCTCTCTGGAGGGCTACAGCAGCCTCCCAGGCTGGTTTAAATGAGCGCTGCACAGCAGCACCAAAGCATCACCCGCATGCCCCGTTCTGCAGGTGCTGATGGGAGCAGTGGTGAAGAGGATAGAGTGCTGGCAAAGCCAACCTGGATTTAAACCTAAATCCAATCCCTTTGTCTGCCCTGTAGGTCTACTCCTCAACTCAACTGCAAGGGACTACTTCATCAGCAAAGAGAGAAAAAGCAAAAAGAAGAAACCTCGAACTACTGTTAGGTAATTTCAAATGTACTTCTTGGTGATTAATCACCCTGATAAGTAGTATTAATGCAGATTTAGGGGAATTTTGGACTTTCTGTATTATGATCGTCACAATCCCTTTCTTGGTGGAGTTTTGGGTTATAGCGCTGGTTGACGTTCCTGCTCTGAAGCTCCAATTGTATGTGTCTGATCCAACTGCAGCAGTGGGCTTGTCAGGAGAGCAGCCTGCGAGATTGCTGGAGGCATTGTAAGCACTGTCCAAGCACAACAGCAAGGTCTGGCTGATCAGTGCATCTCCCTCCATGCAGCCTGCTCTGGGGCCAGGGGTGACAGCGGAGGAGGACCGTGTGTTAGCTGCAGTGTCAGAGAGCAGAGGTGTGCCTTGAGCCCCAGGTGACCGGGTACCTGGGGACAGCAATCTCCCATGCGGTGCACCATGTCCGGCTGTGTGAGGAAGGTCAGTAAGACATCACTGGGAGGATTTCAGAGGGTCCATGAAGAGATGAGTTGCAGAAGTCAGGTTTTTTTGAGCTGGCTCTTTCCAAGACCGCTGCATTTTCTGCAGCCCTTCCTCATCATTTTCACCCTCACTTGGTTTCTGCTCAGGCTACACCCATTGCACAGGCCTCCAGGTGTGCAGCCTCCCAGTATTTCAGCATTACAAATGCTTCTAAGGAGCATAGTCTGGAAGTGGACACCCACCTTGTGTTTTTTGGAGGATTCTTCTGACTCCTTGAGGGCTCTTGTTGTGATTACAAATATCCCCTTCACCTGGCAGGCTTGCTGTCAGTGGTGGACAGAAGATCAAATTTAGGACAAAGAGATTTGTACAATTATGTGTCTAATCAGTGAGAAAGAAGCTGAAGGGTAGTTGAGTCCTTGCATATTCACCTTACAGGACTCTGCCAAGTACATGATTTATACATCAAAATATTTTCTGAGTCTTCCTATGCCCTGTGTTAGCTTCACAGCTCACTTTCTTCCTTCTTCCCAGTCGCTAACCTTGCCTGGCTAAATATTTCTCTTGTACCTCAAAACTGATCTTCACTTTCCCCGTTGGTAAAGCAGGAGGACTCGCTGTGGCCCTGGGAAGGGCAGATCACAGCCTGGCATTTTGGGAAGCCCTTGGACTCTCTCACCCACACATAGCCCAGCAGCTACAGCTTCCTTTGCAGGCTGGAGACAGCTCTGTGGGCATGTTTCTCACACACTTGCAGCAGTTTTGCTCTTCTTCACCCAGCACCTTCTGGCCAAAGTTATTTTTCTAAGTAATAGCGAGTAGTTTTCTTCACCCTTCTCAGCCACAGAGGCCATGAGGAGAGTAAGGAAGCACTTTGTCATGAGGAAGACTTCTTTCTGGGAAATCCAGCAGTAGGCTGAGCCCTGCACACTCTGCTCTGGTGCAACTCATTGCACCTTGCCTGGCCGCAGCCTTCTGGGTGCTCCTGCACTGACCTGGGGCTGAGGCACAGTGTGAAACGCAGCCTCGTCATGCCAGCCCTTTGGAAACCTCCATCCTGGAGTCCTTGTGTCCCATCTAGGACCAGACGACTTCCATCTTTCAGCTGTCAGCCGTGGGGAATGGGTTAAGGTGGAGTCCTTGCAGATAGGCTGTCCTGGGCACCTGCTCACCGGAGATATCCCTGCGTGAGGAATGGCCTCGCTGCGGTGTGGGTTTGCTCTGCCCGTTTGGGGTTGCATGTGCTTGCCAGCCTGCAGCTGGGACTGTGGACCAAAGCTGAGCTCCCTGGGAGCTGTAGTCAGAGCCTCTTTTGCAAGGATCTCTGGAGATGATTTCATCTTACATATATTGTCCCCGCTTTTCAGCAGGCCGGGTGGAAAACAAGATGGTTAAAGTAGCTTTGACACAAGCAAGGCAAATACCATGCCAGAGCACTTCCTTCAGCTGCCTGAGACTACTGGCTGCTAAGAAACTATAAACCTTGGGCCAAGCTTGCAGTCTGTCCCCCTTGAATGGCTCTGGTGAAAAAGAAATAGCTAAATCCCAATCTGAGTCCCAGCTGGGAGTTGTCCTTTGTGTGAGAGAGGCATTAGTAGGTCTGGTCTAAACAGCAGAATGCAGCCAGGGTTACTCAAGCAAGAAGGGAAAAACATGGGCAAATAAGAAAAAGGTTACCATGCGCGGAGGGCTCCGGGAATAGGAAATACGAGCCTTTCTACCCATGCAGCAGTATGCCAAGAGGCTCTGTCCCTCGGAGGGAGGCGGACTGCCTGATAAAGCTGCCCAGCAAAGACCTTTCTCAGTGTAAATATAAACTCAGTCTCACCTTTCCTTAATAACAGAAAAGTTTGTTAGTCTCTCCAGTGTCTTACTGGCTCCAGACAATGGGAAATGGTTGTGCTGTTTGGTACAGCTGAGCTGCTCGTAGCAACACATGATGAAATTCAGAAAGGGTTGTTCCCCAGGAATAGCACTGTGTCCTGGCTTCAAAAGGAGAGATCACAAACATAAAGGGATAGGGGAGAAGCTCCGGAAAGGACAAGTGCAGAAGACAGGATGTTGGCAGGCTCTGAAGCACCTTGTAACCCTCAGTCTCCTGGGGAAATGTGAGGCAAGAGAGAAAAAAGCGAATTAAAGAAAAAAAAAAAGTGAAAAGCTGGCAAGGCTTAAGAATCTATTAAAGTTAATTAAGTATCGCTCGAAATGTGAAAATCCAGACCAAGCACAGCCAGCTCTAAGGAAATCACATTGGCAACTCAAATGTAAGACAAGAAGGAGATTGTTTACTTGGCACCAAATTGTGATTTTCAGCATCTTCTTTTCAAGTAATAAAGATGAAGAAATTACCTAAAGTTGAAGTGTCCAAAGAAAGAAGTGCTATTAACAGTTCAAGTCTTGGTTCAGTGAAGGACTCCAAGCAATGTGAGAGCTCCCATGGAGTGGACAGGCTGGATTACCCTTATCAGCAGAGACTATTTCCCCAGATATTGATGGGGTGTTGCATCAGCTCACAATTTTGCAGACTTTAAAGACAGAAGGAATCATGATTATCATTTGGTTTTGAGTGTTGGGCAAGAAGTTTCACATGATGCTTCCAGTTTTGTTCCCTTATACTCTGGTTACGCTGCAGAAGAAGTCTGAGGCTGAGGTCTGCAGATAACTGAAGCCCACAAAAGGTTACTAAGGAAGGCAGCTTCGCACATTCATCGCAGCAAACCACACGTGTGAAATTGCTGAAAAAGTCTCTATCTTCACTGGGAAGTTTTTAGCTGTCCTCAAATGAAAACAGTCAAAAAGCACTTGGAAAGACATCAAAGTTTAAGCTAAAGGCCAAAAATGGATGGTTTTCTTTGCAGCTATAAAGGGTGAAGTAGCCAAGGCGCAGACAAGGGCTGTCACTAAACTATCTCAGAAAACTACATGGTGGCAAAATGCCTGTCTTTGGTCCTACGAGTTGTCTGCAATGAAGCTAGGGATTAGACCTATGAATACTTTTTGGTGGTATGAAGTTATACATGTTGATTTTATGAAGTTATATATTTTTATGTATTTTGGAGTTTATAGCCCCTAAATAGATACGACATGAGAAGGGAAAACAATTTGGATTTCTATAAAGGAAACTTGTGCTCTTCTGATCTACCATAATTATTTGACTGTGAAGATAAAAGTATAGATACTGGAGAAGGAGAAATCCTTTGCATTTCAAAAATTAATTTAAATTAGTCAGACCAGGAAAGACACTGGTAGAGGATGTCAGACACTCATATGAATACGCAGCACAATGTCATAGCTTATGCCAAATACTAGGTCACATTGGAAGGAACAGATTGAACACCTCGTACAGTTAGAGCATTGCTGAACTCCAAATTAACAGTACCCATAAAGGGAATGGATCTGGGCATATGCACACAGCTAAATAAAGAGCAAGGCTCCCTGTTCAGCACTAGGCTGAAGAGTAAACAAAATGTTAGCATGCCGAAAGGTTGGGGTAGGAAATATTGTGCTGCTACTGTATAACCTGGTGGAGCCCTGACCTCTCTAACCTTGCTCAGCTCTGGTTACCCTTTCCCAGAAAGGCACACGCCAGGAGGAAGCATGTCTGAAAATGTTCAGAGGCTGAGGAGACCTCCTTGTGAAAACAAACCGAGAAGACTGGAACTGTTTGTGAATACGAACAGTATGCACTAATAGGCCTTGGATTTAGGAAAACGAAGAGCTAAGAAGGAATACAGTAGAGATATACTGGGAAGCAGGCTAATTTATCTTTTCTATAAATAGAAGGCGAGAGAGGAATCAACAGAATCACAACAATGTATTTTAAATTGAAAAAGAGCTTTTTATATGACAGTTCACAGTTAAATCTGTTGAACTCACTGTTGCATTTTATCATAGGGGCCAAAAAAGATGAAAAATCAGGTCTCTTCCAAACTTCCATACTGTATTAAAACACTGCTAGTGTGACCTGGGGAATATTTTACAACTGTCCTGATTCTGACAGGTATGTGATGATCTTGAAAGTACTGAAACTCTGATCCCAAACTTGTGATGGCATTTGCAGTGTAATTCAGTGTGATTTGCAGTGTAATTCAAGCCATGGGTGCTCGGGGCTTGGAGCACAGATGAGAAAGGAAGGCACCGCTTGGGTCTTTTCTCACCTGAGGCACTTTTGCCGTATATCTCCAAGGAGCTCTAGCAGCCAGCCTCCCCCTGATGAGGATTAACTAGACCTTTGCTGTTTGCTAGGTAACATATCTTCCTGGTTAACTTCCTAGGCCTAGGAGCCATTGTCACGCCAGGAAAGTGCCAGCTCTTGTACCAGGAGCTCCCCACCAGCATGAACTGAAAGTCCAGGCATCAGTCAGCTGTTCAGGCACTATCTGCTGTGACATCCTTCTGCAGAGAGAGCAGTAAAAGTACCGGCTGTTTACACATGTGAAATGTGCTACTGTCTGTAACATCCAAATGCAGCCTTGGAGTTGCATGTCTCCACTTTTTTTTGCCTGTTTTTGCTATAAATACAGCATACATAAGGCCCCTTCACACTGGAAAGTTTTCTGAGCAGCTTCCAGCCCAACCAAGATCTGTATGTAACATGGCCATGGGTGAGCGCTCAGGTAGCTTGAGAGCAAAGCACCGTTTAGGGACAGGACAAAGCAAGCTCTGTGACTGTAAAGAGCTTGGTGTCAGCATGCTACAGGCGTGAAGTCTGAGAAGAGATTTATGGTGTGCTGGTACATGACATATGGATCTGGCGTTCAAGGGAGCTGTTGCATTAGCATCCATGGGTCTGCGTGGGATGTACCTGAATAATGGAGCCATCTCCTGGATTTGGAGCAATTTTTAAGGTGTCCTTGGGGGGAAATTCAGGGAAGAGATGGTAAATGGAGGCAGCCCTGAAGAAGAGCAAGAGGCTTGTCAAAGCCTGTAGAGAGGAAGGGAATTGCCAAAGTCCTGGAGTTAGTTTACAGCACACTGCTCAGTTTCACTTCATCCACCCTCCTCCAGATGTTTGCCTATAAAAGGTTCATTCAAGCTTCATTTCTTAGCTAAAAGAGTTGATAGCAAAGATCTTTATCTTCTGGTTGGCTACTATTCTGATGAGCAAAATAGACAAGCGCTGCCAGAGAAGAGCCTGTTCTGTGTGCTATATTTGTAGCTGTGAGAACACAAAAAGATATGCCTTTGGAATATAATTGCCTGATTTCTCAGATGTCCTTCTGGATCCTGGCCTGGGAGCTAATTTTCCTATCTCCAGTTTTAATCTCCAGATTCTTCCAGCTGGGTTCCCTGAGTTTTTTAATACAGGCACTGACACTACAAGTTCTTATTGCTCTGAAGAAGCATATCGTCAGAGTATTATTAATCACTGAACTTATTGTCCTGTGAAGGGGAAAGGGTTGGAGAAGGCTCAATGGAGTCTTGTACCTGATACAGAACCTGAGTGATCCGAGGAGCCTGGACTGAGCTCACCTCTTTTGAAAGTGGAGACAGGCCTTTCTTCATGGCACCATAGAGACAAAGTTTGTACGAGTGTGCAGTTGAAATCCTGCACATAGCACATCCCAGAGGCTCTGTGGCCTGAGGAGCATGGATGAGAGCTACCCATGGGACGCTGTCCTGTCCCCAGCCACTGCTTTGTAGGAGGAGATGGACGCACAGCCCTGTTTAGAAAAGAACAAGAGTGACCACATTTGAGGCCCAGCACAAGCTGGGGATGCTGTCTCTCTTCCTACCCTGTTTTATTCTAATTCCCCAACTGCCCACCCAGACCTTGTTTCCCCATCAGGCAACCAGCGACCACAGATCTGGGCAACCCTCGAAGCAGCTCCTCCCTTCTGTCAGCTTTGTTGTTAAATGTCCCAAAGCCCCAGACCAGCAGCCCAAGAGCTTGCTTGCCCCAGCAATATACAAGGCTTTCTGCCCTCTTTCTTCCCCTTCTCACTGTGAGAAACACAAAAACACAACAGCCAAAGGAGACCAAACAAATCAAGCTGATGACCCAGACACAGGGATAGGGCAGCATGCTGGGGCTGTGCACACGAAGAGCTGAGGCAGCGCTTTCCCCTACCCAGGGCAATGAAGAGGGGCCAGAGTAAATGAAACCCACAGGCTGAAAAACGATGCTGAGAAGCCTAGTTAGCCATCTGCATTACATGGTGCTGGGTAACGGTAATGCACACTGGCCAGGCGGTGAGGAAACATCTCCCTCCTGCAGACAGATTAGGTGTCTGCTCCTGATCCAGTGTTTTTCCATTTTGCATCTACCCGGCTCCTAGCTGTAAGCGCGAGGGACTGGACGGCTGCTGCTGGCACCAGCCACAGGTAAGCAGGCAGGGACAGCCGGGGAACCTCTGTCCATGGAGAAGGGTTCAGAGCACTGAGCTCAGGCCACTGTGTTCCCTCTCACTCTGCAGCTCCCAGCTAGGAGAGCATCCAGGAAGAATTTGTTCTCCCAGGATGGGCACGGAGTGAAGATAAAGGGGAGAGAGGTGCAGTGATGACAGAAGAAAAGACATTAAATACTAGCAGCTGCAGGAATGGTCCAGGAAACCCAGCAATGCAGGATCCTGCAGAGGGAAAGCAGGTGGAGGAGAGGGACCCTAGGGTGGACATCTCAGGAAGAGCCTGAAGTGCGTCCCTCCTTCTGCACAGAGTGAGATCATGTGTGTCTGTCACCAGGGGATGGACCCAGAGCAAGTACCAGAAGATGGCACTCCTGGATGTACAGCACACGGGAAATGCACTGGACTGTCATGCTGGGGATGCGCTCCAGACTGGTCATGCTGGAGATGTGTTCCACGACTCCCCTTGAGACTGCCACCAGATGTAGCTCCTGCCCAGTCCCTGGGGCATACATAGCCTCAAGGCTGTGTAGGGTCCAGTCCTGAGGCAGCAAAAGCCATGGTGGCAAAAGCACAGCTGTGTTTCTCCTAATTGTGCCTGACTGACGCACCCACCCCAGGAGTGGGGCTGTACCTCAGCACTCTCTGTGGCTCTTCCCTCTGCTGCAGAGTTTAACCCAGGGCATGAGACTCTTCGCCATCCTCAACTGCCTTTCAGGCCCAGAGAGCTGAAGGAGCATTTAAGGCTCTGAACCTCCCGTGAGTCCTGGCTCCCAGATCATTGCCAGGGCTCACTCGGTTGGAGCTGACCTTCGAGGCTTCGAGGTTTAAGCCCTGGTGGCTCAGACTCACCATGCCACTCCATACAGGACAAGAAAAGAGGGAGCAAAATGGGGAAATGAACAATAAGATGTCAGCAGAGGAAGAAAGAGTGTAAAAATCTCCAGTGAATATACATGGAAAATAGGGCAAAGTGAAACTCAGATCCAAAGGAAATGTGAAAAATGGAGCAGAGAGAGAGTTCCCATGAAAACTGTTTTGTATACAGGGTAAACTGCAGGCAGGCCTCATTTGGGTCACATAACACAGGCTTTCTTCGAGATGGAAAACAATTGCAAACCAAATACTGACTCACTCGTGGAAAAACAAAATCCACAGAACTTTCATTTATGGGAGCAGAAGGTCTCTGACCTCTTGTGAGAGCAGCAGATCTCAAAAAAATACCTTGCAGGATTCAAGTGAAGCCTGTCCCAGCATGGCCAGGTCCAGGCTTGGCAGGAGTGGGAATGGGGATCGGGAAGGAGGAGAGTTTGCAAGAACCAATGCAGGCAAAGCAAGAGCGCAGTAGCCTCAGGAAAGCGGTGTGCCTGTCCCATGGAGGGGTCATGGAAACTTCTCTAAATGAGCCTCACTGGGCCAAGCCTTGGTGTCAAGCCGCCTGTCCCTGAGGGTCAGCTTTGCAAAGCTCTCGGGAGAGCAGCTGCCAAAAGAGAGGTGGATATTGCCCTTCTTGGGGACACACTCAAAGAGCAGATGTCATTCTCTGTCTTCTCAGCATCTTCAGCTCAGCAAACAGCACAGGAAGGAGCTCTTGGGGTTTGCTGTGCTGCTGTCAGGAACCTGCATGGCTTTGCTTCGCTTTGCCTGAACAGCCAGGCAGTGCAGAGCTGCTGGCAGCCGTATGTAGTGAGAACAGCCTGTCCTGTGAATTCATCTAAATGGGTGCTCTGAAACAAAAGAGGGGCTCAAGCTCTCATTTCAGCCTGACGGACCCGGGGACACATTCATATTGAGGACACAAAGGCAGGTGATACAGAAATAAATAACCTCTGCCATCGGACAAGTTTGGGCACTGACAGGGGGAAAATCTGTTCTGGAAGAGCTAGAGGCATTTTAATCAACACACCATCCTCGCTGGGAACACCAGGCTGAGGAGCAGCAGAAATTCCTTGTGTTTGAGCCCAGCATAGTCAGATCTCTCAAAGCCCAGGGACCTGTTGCCACTATTTTCAGGATCACAAGTGCCCCCCTTTGTGGGTGACAGCTGCTCTTGCTGATCAGCAGAGAATGGCTGGAGGAAGCTATTAATCTGGATTTCCACTGAAGTTTAAAAAAAATGCTGTGACCATTTCTTACACCCATCACCAAGAAAGGAGGCAACAGCACAAAGCAAATAAACAGTCATTAATGTCCCTCAGAGATATGTTTATGCTTCATTCCTGAAAAACACAGCCTCTCGGTAGTGCAAGGCTCTGGGATAGAACTGGGGAAAGGGTGAGAGCTGGGGAAAATAGCCTGGATGGAGCCGGGGGGTTGTCCCTGTCACTGCCTGCCTGTGCAAGGGGACAGCCACCATTGAGCGAGCATGGAATCACATCCAGCCAGGGAGAGGTGTCGTGCAGTGGGGTGATGGTCAGGCACAGCGTTTCACTCCTGCTTTCCCTTTGTTTCGATGGTGGGGCTTCACATGGGGCTGGCACATGTCCCCAGCAGCCCCTACCAGAGAGTACAACCTGTATGAGTTTGCCCTGAACAGCCAGCCTCGTAAGAGAGGAATGCATCATCTTAGGAGGAGTGAAGTCCAAGCTTGGAAGGGCCTCCAGAGTTTTGCCAACATTTTATCTCATGTCCCACTCCCACTCAGAGGCTGGATGCCTCTGGCCCCTATCCCAGCAGCAGAGATCTCTCCCCGCAGGCAGGACCTCAGCAGTCCCAGCTCTGTGATCTGAGAGCAGGTGTGCAATGGCCAAGCCACCCCCCAGCATGTCCCTCTCTATGTCGCCAAACAGTGAATGCACCAAGGAAAGACAGCAAGTGCTGAGCCCAGGCTGGGCTGTGAGGCAGGGACGGGGGTGCATGGCCAGGGCTGCACGTGTGACCTGAGCAGGGAGGTTTCTGCAGAGTCCTGTTTGCAGAGGAACTCTCTGTGCACCCTTATTCTGTGTGCTGGGACCCAGTCAGACAATATTTATCTCCTTGGAGATCAAGTGATAAATGCTGACATGTGTGGCTCTGCTCTACATAACCTGAGTCATATAAAACCCACCCCAAAAAGCTGAGCTGAGATTCCTTCCCCAGAGTTGTTTGTTTGCAGCTCTTCCCTGGTTTTAGCGACTGGCTGGAGCACAGCACGGGCAGGTGCTGGGCATCAGTGCACAGGCTTGGGGGGTCTTCTGGCTGGCTTTGAGTTCTTCTTCCACATGCTGGATGCAGAGTATACATGAAGAAGATAATTTTGATGAACTATAGGAGAATCTGTCACTGCACTAGACCATTTCTGAGCAACAACATTCCCAACGGCTGTGCTTCTAACCCCCAAAGGGAATTTACAGAGAGAATTGGAAAGGACAGTGCTGGATCATTTTGAAAGAGCAGTGATGATTTGTCAGAGAGGCAAAAATCATGGTCCTAACCAGCAGCATTCATCAAACAGTTCTGCATTTCTCATAAGACACACTGGGACCCAACCTGCTTGAATTCCCCTTAGGTCAAAAATGTTCTTCTTCCCCCAAACCGTAATATCCCCTCTTGGACACGAAACCTCCCACTTCCTGACCGAAACCTGCAAAGCACTCTTTCCACGCCCCGCTCCTTCTCACTTAGAAAGTTGTTGTGTTTCAGTGATGAGTAAAGTAATCCCCGCTCATAAATTATGTTTATAGCACGCTTTTGGATCGTACTTGGATCAGGATGAAAAACACTGAAACAATGTCAGTTATTATTTTTACCATCACTTCAGAGCAATGAGTTCAGTCCCCTTTACGAAACTCTTCTCCATAATTAGGAAAATGTCACCGTAACTGTTTATCTTCATCAGCGAGTCTAGAACTGTGAACGCTGTGAGCGCTGCAAGCTCCCCACAGACAGGCTGATCTTTTCTGAGATCCCTGATGAGGTTTAGCAGGGCTGGGGGTACCAGGGGAGGGTTGTGTAGCACAGCAACCGAATCCTCAGCTCACCTGCGGTCTGTGGAAGAAGGCAAAGGCAGATGGAACAGCTTTGGTGCCACAGGCCTTGTGAGGATGGTGCTTTGCCAGTTCCAGGGGTAAAAGTCCTGCTCAGGGCTATGGCTCCTTGTCCCTGATAAGCAGCCAAACTCAGGAGCTTTGCTGCCATAGTGGACGTGTTTGTTTAGGTCACAAATTCAGGAAAGCAACTGAGAACAAAGTAATAATGTGCTATAGGAACATGGGGGATGCTGCGTGCACCCCGGGCACCCACCTCCAGCACGGGCCTGGGTGCAAAGGGGTTCAAAGGAAATACAAAGAAAATCATGAAGCAGCTCAACTACTGGTTATTAAACATGAAGTTTCGTAGTTCACCTCCTTCCACTCGGGAAACTCCTGACCTGCTGGCTGCCAAAGGCTGAACGGGATATTAGGGGAGTGACCCAGGTGTTGCATGGCCAGTTTCTTGCTCTCTTTCCCTCTTTCTGCCTGCTGGCTGCTAGAGACACGGATGTGCAGCACACCTTTGGAGAGCCATTCTCCTGCTCGTAAGTCAGTGAAGGACGTAGCACGGTTGAGGATCAGAGTAGGCTGCAGTCCTGGAACTTGCACAACCAAGAGTTGTCCCCATGGCAGCTGCAGTCACCTGCTTTCTGTGTTGTGCTGTTGATGGGTGAGTTGGTATTTGGGGCCATTTCCAGTGGTTGTTGCAGTGAATTTTTCAGGGGGGAGCTGGTTCTCTTGCACACAGGGACAGAGGTGCAGTGAATGCAAGCCTTGATGGGCTGGGGGTGTCCCACAGCCATGCCCACTGCTGTCCAAACACTCAGGCATGGTTTGGGTCACCTCTTGTGTCCCCTGTTGATTATATAGAAACAGAACAGCCACACGGGGTAAAGGCAAAGATGCAGGTAGCACAGTAAGTCTGTAGTAGCTGATAAAACATAAAGAAAATGCCATGGTTACTGTTTGAGTGTAATTTTAGATGGGGAATATGCCAGATCTGTTGTGTTCCCTGTAACTGCAGTTTTGATTTTTGGAAGCTTTCATCAAAGTTGCACCACTTTGGAGTTTTCAACCCCTCCTACTCCCTGCAGAGGACAAGTCACTCTCAGGGACACCACTGAGTGGTGACAGGAGGTGGCTGAAGAAATATCCCGATGGAAATATCCCAAGCTTGCTTTTTTCTTTTTCCCTGGCATCGCACATGGCTCCTGGAAGCAAAAGGTGGAAAAACAAGCCTGCAGAGCACAAACACAAAACACAAACATGTTGATGCTTGGTTTCTAGCCATGGGAAGCTGGTGCTGCCAGTGGGCTGAGTCATTGCCCCGGCTGGAGAGGGACACACGGTGGGACGGGTGGAGGTGAGGAGGTGGCAGATGGCCTCTCTGGACCAGCTGGCAAATGGCCTGGCAGGGAAGGTGACGTCTTTCTGATTCAAGTTTGTATGACAAGGCTCTGGTCCTCAGGATGTACCTCAGGGAACGGTGTGACCATGGCCACCTCAGGGACCTCGTGACACTCGTGTTATGCCAGGCACCAAGCCCAGTGCCTTCATGAGCTGGATCCATGTGCTACAACACCCCAGTGGCTCCCATTTAAAGCTGTCCTGTGCCTCTATGCCAGCTCCATGCTCCAGCATTGCTCTTTGGAGAGCCATTCCAAGGAGCAGTCCCACTTCGGGGACTCATGAGTCCTTGCTTGGCTGATGCAGATGTATTCAAACATGTTTTTGGCCCTTTTATTTTATTGCTATTTGTCAGAGCAGGATAACCAGCTCATTAAATCCAACCCTGCCTTGACAAAGCATTGGCATGAAGACTGCAGAGATCAGCTTTGTCCCTGGGACAACTTAATCTGCCTTCAGGCTGTAGCTGTTATGCAATAAGAAAGTTCCCCTGCTCGGATGTGCTCTGCAAAAGGTCACATCCTTTCCCAACACCCTTCACTGTAGCCATGGGCTGTTGTGGGAGGCAAAGGGAGCTCCTCTCCTCACTAAGAGATGTGCTTCCAGTCCCCTGCTCCCATTTCATGGCGGTCCCCCAGCCCTGCCCTGCAAGCTTTCAGGCTGATGCAGCTTTGGACTGGCTCCACTGCTGGATGAGCGTCAGCCCAATCTGAACGCCAACAGCATTGCTGAGGCTGGATAGTTCTTGCTGGCCATTCTGTATGTGTTCCTCAGGTCTTGCTTCTCCCCATCACATGCATCCGTGCACTCTCTGGAAGAAGCTGCTGCGAGGGCTGGTGAGCGGTGCTGCTGTGGGCACAGCGGAGCCCGTAACGGACAGTGACACCCAAGGTGTGCAAGGGGCACTGGTGTCCTGGGTGTGCTTGGGTGTTGGTGTGTATGAGCTCTGGTGACACTGCTCATAAACTGGTAATTGCTCCTGCATATAATGTTGATGAAAGAAAAGAAAACAAAGTATGATCGTGCTGAAGTTTGCTGTGGAAAACATCATAATTTCATTCTCCAAGCTGAAATTTATTGATCAAAGTTGCTAATACTTTTTTTCCCAATCTTCCTGTAAATATTCCAATACATAAAAATGCACCTTTCCCTTTGCAAAACTGACAACGTTTATTTTAGCCAAATATCTACTTTTTCCAGTGGAAAACATTTCAGCATGTGCATGCGCTTTCTATTCCATGTTAAAGTTTCATGCATTTGTTCAAGTATTTTCCATTGTGATATCCAGTTGCTGATCTGATAAAAAGTGGACTCCAAAGGAACTATGAGCTATGGTATGATTGTTGCAATGAAGCTGCTGCTGCTATGACCAGACCCACTTGCTTTTTCTCTGTTTTCGATAAGCAGCTTTTAAGGGCTGGGCTAACTTCCACTCTGCTCTCCACATGGCCTTGATTTGTTTCTCAGCTCTGCAACACATCTGTCTTCTTTGCAATGCTACTACTTCTGCTTTGATCTGCCTTTGCAAAGTTTAATTGCCTGGAGAATAATCAATTTGAGCTTCTCTCCCCATTGCGTAACAGAAAGGCTTGTAAGAGCAGCTTGAGCTCTGGCGCTGGGTTTCGTTGCAGTCCCATCCCTACACTGCACCTGACTGCAGTGGCATTGCGGCTCAGGGCTCCTGGCACTCGTCCCTTCTTCCCAAAGGAGACCTTTTGCTCCTTGCTATTAGGACAGGAAGGACTGCAAAACTGCAGCTCCAGAAAGACCTCACTTGACACTTCCATGCCCAGTCAAAACTGACTCTCAGAGGGGGAAGGAACTTCTGACCCTGTTTCTGAGAAATGTGCCCTGGACCACTGTGAGGTGACTCACCATCCCTTGCTGGTGAGGTCCTCTTTGTGTAAACTACCAAAAACCTCTGTTTCAACCTGTGGGTCAGTTGGGGAGGGGACTGTTCGCTGGGCCCAAGCTTTGAGATGACTTGCACTTTGGTCCTACGGTGGCATGATGAAGCAGATGAAATTTTCTAAAAGTAGGAGGCAGCAGACCTGCATCAGGATCCTCCCACAGCTCTATGCCAGGGAAGTATTTTGTTTGCTGTGTAACCTTTTCCTCCCTTTCTTTAACTTTGTCAAGGCTTGGAGAGGGATCTGGAGGCTGTCCTGGGCTCTTCCTGACAGCCAGCACTGCATAGCTGTTAAGTACCAGGGAGGACTGTGCTGGGAGCTTCACCTGCTGTGGTACAGACACACTGCTTGCTGGCAGTGCGTCTGGCTGAGGATAAACCCTGAATGGGTAAACAATGTCCCCAGGAATGAGAAGTCCACATAGCTGAAACCTGGCCAACCCAGTGGGAAAAGCGCTGACAGACTGGCTTGGACATGAGGGGCCTGACAGCCTCGGGCCACAGCAAGGGAACGCAGATACTGCTGATGGGATGGGAATTGCTGCAGGAATTAGGACCAAGGGCTCTGAAGCAAAGCTGTGGAAGGGAATGTTCAAAAACATTGCAATGCTGAATCTTCAGCTTGCTTGGAGGTGACAGCAGATGCCATACGTCCCCTATCTGTCTCCCGTATGTTCAGGGCCTCAAGACAATACCTTCAGTGTATTGCACAGTAATTTTCATTTAAGAATCCTTAAATTCTACACCATATTGAAGGCACTTGCTTCCAGGGAGCCACTGTGTCAGCAAGAAATGAAGGGTGTAGAAAGGCAATCACCATTGTTCAGCTTTGGAATACTGTCCCCAGCTTTGATGGATTTCTGATAATAGCTATGACTTAGGAACTTCGAGTGCTTTCCTTCCAGAAGATAGTCAGGATGGTTACTGTGAAAGCCTGAACATTTGGGAGATGTTAGGTATGAGGGAAATGAGGACATCAGAGGTTCATTCTTCAGCTTGAGTGAAGAACATGAGCTAGCTAACAAAGATACTTCTGAAGAACCAAGACATCTATTTTATAGGGTTTCTTGGAGAGTGGTGAGGCACTTCTACTTTAAAGCACTATTTCATTGTGAAGAACCCTGCAAAGTTGATATTTCCATGAATATTTAATATTTAGTGTGAGCCAGAAGAAGTAGCTATGTACAGTCAGGTTGTGATTTCATCCATGGGAAATGTGATCATATTAGAAAACGCATGTAACACATGTCTTTTCTTATTAATTATACAGTAGCTAATGAATTACCAGATACAGACTGAGCTCAATTGTTTCATTTTTCCTGTGCACAGCAGAGTGGAACTAAGCTCTGCCAGATTTGGGTTTCTTATGTTTTAATTCCTCTGGGGGGAGCATGCGAACATTTCTTATCAGAAACTTAGAAGCGGAGTGAGAAATAACGCCGCACACTTTTCTCTGACTCCTGGACCCTGAGCAAAGGATATTCGCTGTGGCATAAGGTTCAGTAATGCTTGACTTAGAAGGAAACTCATTTCTTGCCATGAGTTCTTCCCTGCCTTGTTCTTGGGTGTGCCTTTAGCCCTGGATCTCCATGTCTCTATATCAAGGGCTTTCTCTTCTGTTCAGATTCATCCATTACTCCAGGACAGCGCTGCAAAGGAGATTTAACTGTGTTTGTCCTCAATAGATTACAATTTTTGGGAAAAAATGCACTTCATGGGAAAAGGAAATTATTTACATATTTATGGGTCAAATTTTGTGAGAAATCCCCCCCTCCAAGATTTCCCTTCACCCGAAGGTGCTGAAGTTTTTAATCCTGAAATTTTGAAAGAAACCCTTAAGCCTGATCTTTCAGAATCACCGCTTTTTTTTTTTCTCTTTTGAAACATGACCCATTTTTTGAGAAAATGAGTGAAAAGGAAGAATAAATGTTCCCCAAACAAAATAAGTTTCTTGTTTTGGGTCTAGTTCATCTTCTTTGTAATTGTTTTGCAAAACAACTGGGGAAAAAATGCAGTTCTGCTTGGGCTGAGCTAATTAGTTTTTCTCTGATTTCTTTGTTTGCCAACCAAACTGAAAAATCGGCTGTTCCTACACTTCTATTTGCAAATGAGCTGGAAAACCTTCTTATTCCAACAGCAAGACTGTAAAAAATATCCAAGGAATCTCAGGAGGAATTGCACCAGAGTACAGCATTTTGATTAGAAGCATTTCTCTTGTTCCTCAGTGTAAAATTACACCTTTTGCAAAAGAGAAACACAATGCCCGTGATTTAGAAATGGCAAAGACGGCTTTGTAAGAAGCAGACTTGAGCAGGGCAATTAAACCATCCGATGTACCACAGGTGGTTCCTATGGTCCTGGTAATATCATCATGCTCGTGGGTACAAACGAAGTAATGGACTGTGCAGGCAGGGCGGAAGGGAGGGACCCTGGGTTGGCTCAGGCTGATCAAGAAACAGCCCAAGCAATGGAGGGACTCCATGATGGGGCTTTGGCTCTGTTTTTCCAGAGTTATTTTTAATCCTAATGAACCCTTGGTCCTGGTGGAAGTGAGCTCAGTAGTACAATGCTTCCTGTGGTCACCTCCCAAGCCAGAGGCTCCCATCCCACCCAGCCCTGCTAACCCTGCAGGACCCTGCCTAAGGATGAATGGCAGCCCCCACAAAACTCACCACGCTTCCCCACTGGTGCCTGCGACAGTGTGTTGCCATGGGCCGGGCAGAGGGACATGTTGCAGATGGAGGGCAGGCGAAGGGGACAGCCTCTTCCCGTCTAGAGTGGAGGACCGGTGCCAGAAGGCGGGCTCCACACGGCAGCCCAGCACAGCGGTGGCTGTACCATCTCCCAAGCCACAGCCAGTGTCCGGCTACAGGACAGCACCACGTGTCTCTTCCCATAGTGCCTGTACTGCCCAGGGCTCTGCTAGCCTCACCAAAAATGCAGTGAGCATGTCTGTGCATCCTCCCAGAGGATGTTCACACTCTCAAACCGTTTCCCAAAGGAGCACTTTCCATTTTCCTAGATCACTGAGCGGATTTGAGAGCAAATTCACAGAAAGCCTGGAACAGCCAAGTGCTTTCTGCTGTTATTTGGACTCAGCCATGACTTCATTCAACTTTTGGGACATTGAACTCATGGGAAGTTTTCATTATTTGCAACTGGTGATGCATCAGAGGGCCTTGGTAAATAAAGATGGCTTAGCAAGCCGTGCCCTACCTTCCCTGCGCATAACGTGCAGGTAGATATTGCAAGTGCATGTGTTATTGGCAATAGACCAGCACAGGTGGAGAACAGGACCCTCTCACCCGTGCGGTGTCCTCTTCCTCCCCAACAGCCCACAGTTTCAGCTCCCACCCTTGGGAACATGCCCCATAGGCCACAGGACTCTCCAGGGACAAGATGATCGCAGTGTCTTATCACTGGCCTGAGGATTTCTGCCAGTTTCTGTCTAGGGATGGGAAACTGAGTAGGGAACAATTCATTATCTTAATTTTTCCCAGTGAACCTGTAAAATGTTGAGTGTGGGAGGGGGGAGGAAGCAAGTCAGTGCTTTTGGGCCACAGCAAAATTTCTCTGTAATTCCCCATGTCCCAGGAACATTGCAGCCACTATCCTGGAGCACCGTTTCCAGCAGGGGCAGCATAAAGAAGTCAGCTTTAATCTTATTAGCTCAATTATGCTCTTTATTAGCCTAAATCAGGCTGGCATCTTTTTGATGTTTGTCCAAGACAGGTTGTATCTCTTTCTTGTTGGAAAGGCCATCAAGAACTCTATTCCTGGGCTGTAAATAGAAAGAAAAAAAACCTCCTTGTTGATGAACTGTTTTACTGACCAGCCAGCAGCCAGCACAAGGGAAGCAGCTGAGAAAGTGCCATGATCAGAGGTCAAACTTTCTGCAAACAGAGGCTGACTTTTGGGAGGACAAAGCCCCTGCACTCAGTGTTGAAATCCCAGTACCTCTGCCAGACCTCCAGTCCTGGGTGAGCCTCATGTTATGGGCTGGGAACAGCTGAGTGACCTGACTGCTGTGACCTCTGGTTTGTGTCTGTCCGTGGGTGGCTTTCTTGCCAGCCACCTTGGAGCAGCAGAGGGTGCAAGGCAAGGAGGAAGGAGCACAAAAAGAGGAGGCTTTTTGAGGAGGAGGGGGACAATGGAATTATGGCCAGGCAAGAAGGGACTGGATGCAGGGTATCACTATCCTGGGCTTGGCTACTGGTCCATCCCGTCCACTCTCCTCGTTATCCTGTCCCTGGCCAGATGCATTATAAGAAACAAGTTTAAGGATGGCACCCCAAAGTGGGAGTTTCTTCAGACTCATCACTGCACATCCTGTTGAATGCAGCTTTGTGCTTAGAAGAATGAAGGAGCTGGTGCCACTGGCATGTTGTACATGGTGGAAAACTTCCCAGACATCTCCTTCCCTCTTCTCTCCCAGTACAATCCCAGCTGCATCTAAGCCTGGCCAGGAGACTTAGATCACAAAAATGCATGTAGCAGAATGGTACTACAAACGCATTTTTTTTTCATGTGCAAGAAGGATGGAGAAAGAGATTAATGTGTATTAGTATATTAATGACAGGCCTATTGTTTTTGTAATGATAAAGAAGCTGATGTTCACAGGAGCACATACCTTTAGCCTGAGACATCCGTGATGATAGATAGCAGTTTTTTCTTCTGCCAAAAAGTTGAATAAAAGACCTGCATTATTCCAGGGTGTGGTGGGTGACACCATGCATGATAGCGCTGCCTCAGCAGTGCCAGCACCTTGGTCTCATGGCACAGCCCAGTGTCTTTCCAGGTGTGGCATCAGGAGGAGGCATCAGGAGATGGCATCTGCCCCACCTTGCTGTGTCCTGCCTGAACATCACAACTGACACCAACTCTTCACCCAGACATTGGTTAGTAGGGGGAGAGGAACTAGTCTTAGCTTCAGCGCCACATTTCAAACTGATGTCAGCAGTGCCGTTGTAGAAGTCTTTTTTATTTTTTTAAAGACACTTATTTGATGTGGTTATTTTAACCAGTCTTTCCCCTGTTATATTTTCTGTCTCCACACAACTTGAGCCAAAAATGCAGATGGCCCAGAAAGCAGAGGGAACCTGCCTGGTCTCACTGCTCAGGTCACAGTACTAAAAGTAAGCAAGGCGAGGAAACAGGGGAAGGTGAATTAGATTTTTCAGAAGTCTTTCCATGTCAAGACCATTGCTATTAATGAGCACTGATAAAGGAAATATTTTTTTCTAATAATCAGAATTTCTATCTTGAGCGTGTCCCTTTATGACTCATTTTGCTTCAGCAATGCAAGATGCTCACCCTTTGGCTGAGGAAACCTCTTTGTAAGATGAACTCAGTTCCCATGGGGTTCCATCTGGCTTCCCAGCCCTTAGCATAGCTGTTGAGGCTGCGTGGAGGGCTGGGTCTGCTCAGACTCCTGGGTCCGTGTTTCCACCCAGGAGAGTTCAGGGCTATGGGTGAGGAGAGCAGCCTTGCAGGAAGTGAAAAGCAGGCAGGGCAAACCTGGCCGTATTCTTGCACATCTGGTGGCTGATAGCTGATAGAACCCCCAATGATATAAGCCAGCTCCCTCTCCTGGGATGCAGCCAGAGATAGCATTTACTCCATAGACTGTGTCAGAGGAGCTAAGCCCAGCCTGTAGCAGGGCTGGTGGATCTCACAAACACTGGCTTCCTGGGCTTGCTGGGTAGCCAGCAGCTATCGCCTTTCTGTGCACCTCAACTTCCCCATCTGAAAAACAGGGATAATGAAACTAATCTCCTTTGTAAAGTAGGTTGAGATTTACCGGTGCAAAGTGCTGGGTGAGACCCCCCGGCACTTCTGGGGAAAGCTGCAATGCTCGTGTGAAGTGTGAGCTTTGAGACAAGTTCTGTTAGATTTAACTCTGAGAGTCTCTTCCAGGCAAGATACCATGCAGCTGCCTTAAATTAGAATTTAATGGGCTGGGTTTAGTACATGGAAATGAGGTGCTTCCAAAGAGCCACGGTTTCTCCTGTGTCAGTGCTGAAAAGGTTGAGTCCTTTTGCTGCATCTTGATGCGGGCTGAGAAAAGGCAGCGTGTGAGAGGTAGAGACCACTTCTCTCTTACACATCCCCACGCCCAGAGCGGGTGAGGGGCTTGGCCTTGTTTTGCCCCAAAGCTGGTAATTAGGGAATAATTTGCCTGTTTGCAAGGGGAATAAATTTCCATGAATTCTAGGCTTTAGGGCGAGATTATAATTTTTTCATTTTTCTATAGACTCTGAGTGTCCTCAAAAAGTTTCAGTGCTGTGAATGTTGCCTATGGGCCTCTGTCTCAGAGCTGTGCCTCTGTTTGTTGTAATTAACTCAGACAGTGAAGTGGTTAATGGTGACACATCGCTGCCTTGGATCCTGGAGAGATGTTGGCAGTAGGCTGGCCACAGAGGGAAACGGGAGATGCTGGCACAGACTGTCTGACTGTACCAGGTCCATTTGCTATCAATTGTCAGCTTTGCTGGGGAACTGGTTTGCCTTAAATTCAGGATTCTGCTGGGCTCCGGAGTGGGGAAGGCTCCCTGGCACCAGGGAAGCTGTGTCCCTCAAGTGTGAAATTACTGCAAGGGAAAAATTAAGAAGGAACATTAATTCATGTGATAGCTTTGCTGTGGAAAGATGATTCATGTTTCCCCTATGCAAAATGCTCCAGGCATACTAATGGCCCTCAGGCATAGGTGCTGCTGTTAGATTTATGTTTTGTTGTTGGAATTAAAATGATGGACTGAACTTATCCTGGACACAAGCCAGTGGCCAGCAATGAGACTACCAGGAGCAGGAAATTGACCCTGTTATTTCAAGAAAAATATTCTGACTCTGATATTTCTCACATTTTAGTAAAAATTTTAAAATTTCTAACAAGTGAAGACACTCACTTGCATAGTAGGTATGAGCTCTCAAGTACTTTTGTCTGGGCAGAAAAGGAAAAATAAACTTGTGCCAAGGCACCTATTTTTTTTTTTTACTTTTCCTTAATTGCACTAGATGCAGACTAAATAGGGAGCTAGTTCATCCTCTGCTCCCACTGTTCTGTCTCATTAAATACCGGGAAAGTGAAAAATGCCACCACATTAAGAATGTTTTCCATCAGTTAACAAACAATCGCAATCAAAGCAGGAGCAGAGGTGCCAGAGAGGAAGACACACTTCACTGAAGGTAGAAAAGTCTCAGTCCCCTTTGGGGCTTTAAGCAAAACCGAGAGAAAAGCCAGCTCACCAGCTTATCTGATCTGTAATGCTGAGTGATGTTTGAATTATGAGGAATTAATGCAATAAATTATTCTTTTGCACAAAATAATTGCCTGTATTCTAGTATGCCGCCCTTACTGCTCTGGGTTGGTTTGAAAGATGGAATAAGTCAGGTCTGAAGGGACTAGTGGAGGTTGTCTTGTCCAGCCCCACACTCAGGACAAAGAAGCTGAATGTCTTTTACTACCCAGCTCCCTACAAGAGAAGTCAGTGGTCACAGTTGGATTTGGAACAATTTGAGTGAAAATGCCTTCAGTGAGAACATTATCGCTCCTCCTTACAGTTGCAATTCTTCAGTCTCCTCTACCCGTGAAGCTGGCCTCATGTTCTCAGGCTGAGCTGGCAGCAGTTCTCCTGAGCAGGAGGACACCAGACACTTCACCAGCATGTTTTTACTGCGGACCCATTTTGGGTGATTAACCAGCTTCTCTGAGGTCCTTCTCAGAATCTCAGCCCCATTTCCCAGGGACGGGTACATCTCAGAAACTGCTGTCCACGCTGGCAATCCAGGACTTCAGTATACAAAGTGTAGATGAGGTTTCTGTCTGAAGCAAGGACCAAAACTCACTTTGGATTCCTGCAGCCAACAGTCTCTGCAAATAATAATTTATTGCCTGATAAAGGAATAAATGCCCAAATTCTTGCTTGGTTAATGATGCTCTTCACTAAAAACTGTCTACTCACGGTAATTGATATTCAGGTCAGACTGGACTCACATTTCTGTGTCCAGCAGCAGACATCTGTCTCCCACTCCTGCTGCTGCCACTCACTGTCCCTTTCCACTCAGGGTGGCAGGGAGATCATTCTGCGTTTCCAGTCTCCAGAACTGCATAAAGTTTTGCCAAGAAAATGCCCTTTCACTAGCCATCCCTCAGCAAACCGGCTGACCTGAGAATCAGAGAATGCCAGTTAGCACCGTGCTGGGGAATGGCTAACGCCTGCTGGACATTCAGTTATCGACACACAGAAGCAAAGCTGGACTGTCCATCCAGTGGGCAATGGGTGGTGTTAGCACAGGCAGAACAACTCCCGTACACCTGGGCATGAAAACCTTTGTTATCACTCTGTAAGAAAAAAATATCCAGCAGCCAGGAGCAGTCTGAAGAGTTAAACATCTGTCATGTGCACTAATCTCTTTTCTGCAGGCAAGAGAAGTTTTATGAGCTCACCATCTACTAAGCAGAAGTCATAGGAGTCTTATAAATGAAATGATGGAAAATTGATATGGGAATTTTCTGTGCTATAAAAAATTACAGTGTAATCTTAAGTGGAACATGTGGGAACCTTCTAACAATCCAAAGTGTCAACTCATTCAGCAGGGAAAAGCCTAGGGAACCTTTGGAGCACTGTGTAAAAAGGATGGGGACTTCACTTAGCATCAGCTTGCACTGACGTTTAACTTGAAGTCCTGGAGCTGAGATATGGAATTGTATCAAATCCATTATGGTTTTTTTTAAGAAAAAGAATGCTTGCTATTAGATCTTTATTAAAGATAAGCTCAAGGTTTGGAAAGAACAATCTTTTCAAAGCAAACTCAATACTAGCAGGTCTGGTAGAAAGCCAAAAACAGTTAGGAAGTTGAAAAATGGTTGAGTAATATTGCTAAATTGGCAGATAGTGATATTTTGATGTGAACAGTGGGTAGAATTAATATATATATGTATGATCTAAGTTATTTAAGGTCTTGGATTATCCATGAATTGTTTGATATTTTATATATAGCACATGGTACTAAAAAAAAATCAGCATCTTCTAGTAGAGCCCACACAATTGTATCTGGAAACAGCCAAGTTATTTCCCAGTGTATACATAAATATGAACTGTGTTATCTCAGAGAGCACCTGGATGGTAATGGTCAGCAAATACTGCTTTATTGATGGCAACTGCTGTCAACATTAACAAAAGTAGCTGGAATAATGAAACATTTATGCTGACATTATCAGATACAAAATGTGCAGCTTCCATTTGACCACCCCTTGGCTGACAAATTAAGTTGGCCGCAGCCTGAACAAATTATTTAGGGAAAAATTATCTGTTGAAAACCTGCCAAAACTCATATTATTCTCTTAGTGAGTATAATCCACCACTGCATTACTGCACTATTATGTTGTTGTATGTTACTGGCAGAAGATGCTTTTTTAATGTTATCATGCTAATATTATATTTAATTATATTGTATTTTGTTCTAAAAAATAAAAATAGATGAAAAAAAAGCAATAGGGGCCAGTATCTCTTCTTCCACTGTAAATGTTTCCAAGCCATAAAGAAGTCCCAAGAGACTCTTCATAAATATATGACAGAAAAAAGGCCTAATTACTGGTCCATCTCAACAGAGATCCAAAACCCTACGTACATGGGAGGATGAGCCTCTGCACCGGGGTTACACTTATGTACACTGGGGCTGCAGGGGAAAAGAAACAGGGAATAAATTATTTTCTTTTCCAACTATTTTGTTCAATCATCTTTCTCCCACAGTATTTATTCTCAGAGGTGGTTGATTTGAGCTGGGTGAAATATGCCAAAATGCCATGGTTTCTCGCTTTATACACCATGGGAATTTGGTTTTTGTTGACAAGTTGCAAGTCATTAGCATTGACAGTCCGCTTAGGAAACGAAAACATCCTGGCCCCAGATAATTGTTCTGTAAGTTCTTGGTGTTCTGGAAAAAAAAAAGGCATTAAAATAATTGAATAATTTGGCTTCTAATTTGCTTGATCAGAAGCAGCAGCATGTATTTTATTCCCTGGGACAAACTGTCCTACTTTGGAGATGGGGGAGACTCCTAGTCCTGGTCCAGTGCAAGCTCTGGAGCAGCAGAAGGGGTCAGTTTGGCTCAGGACGAACACCACATCCTGCCTGTAAAGGTGCTGGTTATTTGTCCATGCCCTGTGCCAAGGCTGAAGGAACTAGTTGCTAAAGCCAACAGCCAAGCTGGAGAACCCTCATGGAAATGCATCTTCTTGGCCTCAGGTATTTGTAAGGCAAAGAAAGCAGGTGCTTTTGATATGGCTTTTGGGCAATGGGAGTTGCTGGTCCATCAGGGTGGTTTTTTATCTGCAGACAAGCTCACAGGTACCCCACTGGCCACACAGATTGTGATGCCACCAACGTGGTGAGGCTGGAACGTTGGCCTTGATATCAAGTAACCAGTCTCCACCCAGAAACACTCTTTTCTACAGTTCAGGACCACTCTGCAGTTAGGAGAAAGGAGGAAAATTAAAAATAGGAACTTCCAGGTCTTGGATAGCTGAAAGAAATTAACAGCCTTCACAGTTTTGCTAGCAGCAATCTCCAAATCATCCTTAATTGACTGTGACACTGCTGTGACAGGAACGCTGCTGGCAGGAGGCTTGCCTGACTTAGTCTCTCTGCGGAGTGCCTACACCCTTCAGTCACCTGAATGCCAAGTTTGGAAAACCGAGCTATACAGTGCACAAAAAACCTCAGAAGCAGCAAGAAAAAAAAAAGGACAAACCATGATGAGATGCTGTCTGTACAGCTGCCCAGCCTGGCTGGGACTCGCAGAGCTCCTGCCTGTGTCTCAGCCCAGCCTGCCCTCTGCGAAGCCGGTGGCTCTGGCTGCTTCCCTCCATCCCACCCCACACCAGCCCCCCGAGCTGCCTCTGAAGCATGGCAGGAACCAGTGTGTGTTTGCAGGGGCGGTACCTAGGCATTTATTAGAGCTTCAGGGTCCCCATCAGAAGCACACCGTGTTTGAAAAGGGAAGAAGTATTTCACTGTGTGCTGTCACAAGGACCTGCTCCGGTTCGTCTCCAGGGATGCACTGGGCTGCCTGGCCAGCAGCAGCCGGTCCCCTTGGAAGCCACTGGCCGCTGAGCCCCCGCAATGGCACAGCACTGAGCCCACCCCCATTGCCCGCCTGCTGCTTTGACATCAGGAGCTTCAACTCCCAGGTTCCCAACTCAGTTCTCCTTTTCTGGAGGTTTGTTGCCCAGGCTCCGTAAGCCTTGCTGCAGGGTAGGACACGTGCGATAAACAGCTTTTTGAGGTTGATTTAATGCCTCACCATCACTCCAGTTATTAATCTATTCGCAGCAGAGGTTTATTGCTGTGTATACCAAAGACCAATAAAGATTATCACTGAATTAATTCACAGCTAGTGTGTTGTCAGGCTTGAAGCCAAATGCTCTGTGCTATCAGTGTGAATAAATACTCCAGAGTAATTTCTCAATGAGCCTATCTTAAATGGACTTATTAAGCAAAACCTTTAAAATAAACTATATTGAACGTAAAAAAAACCAAACACCACCCTGTTGAGGGTGGCAAAACTTCTTGCATTACATTGTATGTATCCCACATATTTGTCGTAGGGCTCAGGGTGTCAATATTACTGTTACCCAGTAATTTTGTGGCAGAGCTTCTCCCCTGGCCCCATCATCTGCCTCCTCTTTTAAGAAGGTTTGTGCAGGGAGTGTGCATCCTTCCTGCTTCTTGAACATTGACCTTCAAGGACATTTCTGTCTTTCTGCTTTCTCTCTTGTACTTTCTCAGCAGAGCACTGAGACATCTCTTGCACTCTCAGTTTCTTACCACAGGCAGTGAAGTGCTCTCCCTCGCTGCTGACTGTTTGGAAGGAGCAGACAGTTAAAAGAGATACTGAAGCTGTAGGGGCTGGTGATGAAAATACAGTTCAAAAGAAGCCAGAAATGTTTGGGCATTGGCCAGAAAAATTTTGTGTTTGTGCAAATGGCAGAAAGTTTCCATCATCTGTTGAAAATGATGCTAAAATAACTTTCCCCAGAGTGTTGCATATCCAGAGATCTGAGCGGATGACATGGATACTGGCACTTCGGAGGCCTTCACCTGCGAGAGGAAGGGAAGAGATTCAAAAATAGGGAAAGGCCTGGACATTTTCAGTACTTCAGTGTTGTCAGATGCGTGATATTTAAGGTATATTTCATTGGAGAATAGGCAAGAAAAACACATCTCTTCCCTGTACTGCATCTCACAGTGTTAGGGCTGTGTTCTTGCTGTCCAGGTCTGTACTGTAAGGGTCTGGGTGGCATAGACTTGCACTGGAGGGGAAGAAAATTTGCACCATCCTTTCGTATGGGATATGTGTGAGTCTTACAAGTCAGCCCATGATTTATTAGGGAAAGGGAACTTGGCCCGCTTGCCTAGCTGGGCGCAGTCCCGCTGTGGAACTGGCTTCTGTATCTTAAACAAATCGGTTAAAGAAAAGCAATGTCTCGTCTCTGCGTTGGAAGACATCCCAGCGTAAGGTCTGTTTGCCTTACTTTGGAAACTGTGGCTAAAAAGGAATTTGTGAAGGAAAGCAATGAAAAAAAAAATATGTTTTGGATCAGGATGGACCCAGCTGACACCTCTATCTGCCTGGCAGGTCAGCCCTGCTGACATGGGCCACTCCTGGCCAGGCCACCAGCTCCTGCTCCAGGGCGAGCCCTTGTGCAGTGCCCGGAGCTCCCTGTCCCCACATGGGTCACGAAGGGACGGAGGCACACAGGCAGATGAGGTTTGGGATGTGTGAGTCAAACCTTGGCACCAGCGGGAGAGAGGATCTTATATTTGACGGGTGAGGTTGTCCTGGTGAGCTTAGCATTTGGAGAGGGCAAGTGTCGATCTAGCTACTTACTTGATCACTTCCCTTCCCGAACACGTCAGCAGGCTCACACACTTCTGTTAGAGATGGCAGCGTGAGTTCAGGTGGATTATTATGTTTGCAGTTTGTACATACAATTTGGCTTATATTAACTGTAAAAATATATTCACAGTACTTTACAGAGCTGAATAGGGCAGCATTCGAGTTCAATTGGCTTTTATCCCCTCTCCCAGTATTCCTACTGCCAGGAGAGCACAGTGGCATCAGCAGCTCTGTCTTCAACCATTCCTGCCAAAGGGTAGCCAGCGTGGACAAAACCAGAACAGCAACACATCTGTGCCATTTAGGAATCAACATTTGCCCTGGCCTTCTCCTGTATCCTTTCTCTCACTGTTTATTCTGCTTCCCAAGAAGACTTTGTGCTCCCTAAATTGTGTTTGAATTGAACGTGGCTGCTGGACAAGGGACGGGGCTGAAGCCCAGCAGAGAGAGTGGCTCAGTCAGCCCTGCCTGCCGCTTTCCTGCTCTGGATTCACCCATAACTGCTTGCATCTCCTGGGGGAATCGTGCTTGCTGTTCCCTCTGGAGGAGACAGGACTCCGGTAACTATTCCAGAGGCCCCCTGATGTAGCTGCAGGACTTTTGAAAGCAATGAGTAATTAATCTCTCATCAGAGCTTCCTACTTTTCCTAATTTCTCCAGTTCCTCCCAGTTCTCTTAAGTACTCTTTGTAAAACAGCAAATATTGGGCTGGAGAATCCAGTTCCTAACGTGGGGCAATTTGCTGTTCAGCACCACTTGCAGTCAGCTGTTGTTCAGGACACTTCTCCATCACCTTCTGGCAAGCACTCCCTCCTCCAGTGAGGGTTACCAGCTGCAGAAGCAGTGGCTAATTTGAAGACCTGTGCAGTTCCTTACATCCTCCAGCCACCAGAATACACACACTGACCACTTGCACAAGCAGGCTCAGTACTCAGCAGGGATGAGAAAATGGGGGGAGAGGTAAATGATGAAAGATATAATCTGAAACATGGGTGTCTAAAGCTGACTATTTGGATAAATGTTTGTGGAGCTGGGAGAGAAATTGTTTGTGGCTGTAGAGGATGAGGAAAGGAAAAGACCAAGTCTCTGGAGGGAAAATTGTTTTGGGACCTTTATTTTACTTTGCATAGGTTCAACGTTGGTGATTCTCACCAGGCTGCTGAAGCAGCCCTGCTTGGAGCAAGCTGGGTTTGTCCTCCGTTCAGTGAGGATGGAGGTGATAAACTGAAAGCAGCAAGTGCACTTCTGACATTGGAAATCAGTGGTGTTATACTTGGCCAGTTTGCAGAATCTGTAGACAGCAGAAAGAAACAAAGGCAAAGTGTGAGGAAAGAAGCAGCAGGAGATGGAATGGATGGTCTTCTATACTTTAAAATTTGGGGAAAGCATCCTCAGGTGATAGTGTTATTGGTGCTTCAGAACAGGCTGTGAGAAACCCCGCTCTGGGCTCATGGAGCTCTCCCTCCACCACGACTGCCCTGGCCACTGGTGAGCTGCTAACTCAGCGTGTAAGAGAGATCCTGAAGTTGTGACAGGACCATGGTCCATCATTAACTGCAAGAGAAAAATAACACAGCAAGGGCTGCTCGCTTCAGTGGAAAAAGACATCACAAAATCCTGCTGGCATTCCTAAGGTGACCAAAGCAAGCAGAATGTAAAACCGAGGAAGGAGCACTGTGCCGCAGGCTCTTCCCGGTGCATGTCCTGCTGATGTGCATCCCATGAGGCAGACTACAGTCTGGTCTCCACCGGAGTTTCTTGCCAAGACTATCTTTCTTCTTCACCCATAAAACAATATTTTAAAAAGGAACATCCATAGTCCATGACTGCCGCGGAGGGTAGGGAGGCTGCGAAGTGTCCACACCTTGCTCCTCCTGCTGCTGCCTGAAATGACCTTGGAAACCCTCCCAGCCTCTCATCTCCCACACCAGCCAGGAGCAGCGCTAGTCAGGGAGCTTTTATTGCGTGTTTTAGGCAGCAATAAAATATCGTACACCTGCATGTTGGACTTGATTTTAAAGGTCTTTTCCAGCTTAAATGATTCTATGATTCTATGTCTGACAGAGAATGCCAGACAAAGCCTTTAATTACAGCTATTTTGGGGAGCCACTTAATCCTCTACAGTAACTTGCATAAGCCTCAGTTGCATCCTATGGGTGTGTTATCCTCAGCAGCAAAATTGTTAGTGATACCAGTGTTCCCTTACTGTCTTAAAAGTTTGCTAAGGGCATTTTAGCTGTTTGCAGAGGCGTCCAGAAACGAAAGGGCAGGTGGAAAGCTGGCTTAACAGTTTTTGCTGAGAGAGGACACCCCGTGAAGAGTGGCAGGGCTGGTTACGAGTCCTGGCCCATCTCCTCGTGTAGCACAGAGGGTGGCTTTCAGCGGCAGCAGAGGTTCTGCTGCAGCTCCACCGCAGCGCTAACGGAGCCGTGGCCGGGCTCCAGCAAGCCAGGCACTGCTCCCTGTCCTTCTGTTCTGATTCCCAGGCTTGTGGCAATCAGGCCTTCCCCGGGAGAAACAGGGTGTAAATCACTAATTAATGCCTTCCGTCTGCATGCGATTCAGGCCCATTTGTGCTTGACAGGAGCTACGCAGCACAGGCGCCCCAGAGAGAGGTTCTATAATCTGTCACTAATCACTGAGGCTTCAGAACCATTTCAAAGGCTGTGCCTGTGACTTGTCCCCATGCAAACATCAATTGTATTCTCTCTGGTGCTATGGCCTGAAAGACCGCAGCAGTGCAGGGGAGGATTTTGAACACTTGTCCCCCTGCCCTGACATAGCTTGTTTTATTGTCGGTGGTGATGTTATTTAAGGTGTTCCCTGCTGCTTGGAGGATGGTTGAGGGAATTTAATGAGAAGACACAAAGAGACTATGGCACAGCAAGAGACAGAAAGCATGACACTTTTCCAGCATCAATCAGATACAGAGGAGGTGACATGAAAGAACTCACCTAAGAATTTTTTTAAGCCAACAACCTGATGCCCAAATAAACCCAAACCCCTCCCTGGTCAGTTCTTGGGTGTTAGAGCAGTCTTTAGGCATTTGAAAACTTTAATGCTTTAGCCAATATAAAATGCTTACTATAAGCACTTTTTGAAATTGAAGCAGCCAGCAACTCTCACACACTTCTGGCTTTAGCTCAACTTGGTGAGACATTCACATGGCAAGAAACATGTCCCAGCAAATATAATCTGGGACATTGGCGGAAATCGGATTTTTAATTACTCTTGGCATTTCAGTGCCGCTGGTTGCCAGTGGCCAGCCTGCTGGAAAATGACATCACCAGTGATCATAGCTGAATGCCAGTCTGTAAAACCAGTTTGCCAGCCTGTTCTCCTGTCGCTGGGAGGGGTTTTCTGTTGGTATATTTATCTGCCTTTTCAACTTTGGAACTTGAAATTTATAGACACCACTAATCGTCTTACAAAAAATAAATAGGTTCTAATTTTATGCCTGCAATGAACTATGGGCATAAATTTTCCCCTGCAGCATCTAGCTGTAGCACTGGCATATACAGATAACTTTCCATAGATCCAGTATTTTCCCTGGTAATTGAGAATTAGGGTTTCTTCACTGACAGTGTTTTTATGAAGGCAGCCTGACTGATTTCTTTAATTTGTTGGCAATCGTGTAACATTGTATTTAAAAATGTACAAATATCAAAGATTTTAGCATTCATATTGATACAGTTGCATCTTTGTGTATTTCAAATGTGGAAGTTTCTTTCACTTATAGGTGAACTTATAGGTCCTATGGACCAAGTCCAAATTCTAAACAGCACAACAAGAAAATCTCTCCCTTTTCAAGGGAACATCCAGTCTGGACATGCAGAGCTGGTGCAGTGAGTGTTGGAAGGGACCTGAGCAGGGCTGTGCCCATCTCCCCTGTCTCCTGGCCAGTGCTCCTCACCCCTGTTGACCCACGTTGCAGAGAATTGCCAGAGCTGGGCAGCGCAGAGGAGTTGGGCTGCAGAGCCTGGACATAATCATGAATATCTCAAACCAGGGCCAACACTCCCTCTGTTTCATGAGAACTAAATCAAATAATTTAAAAGTTAGTTATTCTTCCCAAGAGATTAATTGCCAGCCAAAAAATAGGTTTTAAGACTGCTCCTATTGCCAATATGAAATGCTCTGTTTGTGTAGATACTGTGATGACACCTTAATAGCCTGTTGCTTATCTCTGTGATCTACAGGACTCAGTACACTCTGCTCTTCACATCACTGGCAGCTTAGGGGAATCAATCCTTAATCTGCCTCCATAAATTAGATATTTTTTTCCTTATGAGTTGCATAATTTTGGATGTGATCCTCTAGGGAATATACATGGCTCTTTGGACTCAGCCTGAAATTCTTCAGGAGCTCTTGAAGTCCATCACTGCCTAGTGCTTCTCTGCCAGCTGTTTCTTGTGCAGGTTGGCTCTTGCTTTCTTTCATTCCCCTTTGTATATTCCTGAGAGAAGGATCAGAGGTGGTATCAGCAGGCTCCTGCACTTTTTCCTAAGCTACTTTACAGCTCTTGAGGTCCAAAAGTGTGAAGGAAAGTCTTAGCAGAGAATCTGCTTGGTGATCTGTGCTGTAGCCTTTTTGTAAAGACAGTAAAGTAAAAAAACTTTTATTTTGATTAAGGTGCCTCTGCTAAGGTCATTCACGATGGTGCTTGTGAACAGAACGTACAGCTGAACATTTTAAACAGAAGTCATGTGAAACTCAAAGAAACAAGCTACAACCTTCTGAGCCTTTCACTAAAGGTGTGCAGCCAGAAGCTGGACGATGGTGACAATTCAGCAAAATGCCATGAGCTGCCATGGTCATGCTGGGCACCCGGCAGGATTGTTTGGGAATGACAGCTGAGTCTTGTTAAAGAAGTGAAAGAGTCCCCAACTTGTTGCAGTAAAGATCACTGCTTTGGTAAAGCTTCATGATCCCCAGGAATGTTGTCTAGTGAAGATGGAGGAGGCAGAGACGATGCAGCTCTTCTGGAGCCCTCTCCCAGCTCTTCCAGAGTGGCCAGGGTGAATCACAGAGATCTGCAGAAGTGTTGAAATTCATGTAATGAGCAAAATGAAATGCCCAAAAGGGGGCAAAACTTTATAAAAATGGGTCATGGCTGGGTCTGGGCATATGCAAAGTCTCAGTTTCTGAAACCCAAAGCCTAGACTACCAATCCTGAGCAAACTCACCCATGAAGCTTCAGTGCTTGGGCCATTGTCTGCAGTTAGGTTTGCCCAGCCAACATCACAGAAATTATTGATAGACTGAGTATTGGGTGAGGGAGAAAACAGTATGTGTTCCTCTAATGGGATTGCCTGAGAATGCACCGTGCATGGGTGAGTAAACTGCGGAGGTGCTCGGCTCAGCATCAGTGTGGTCTGAGAGCGTTTGCAAGGCTGGCCAGAGGCACAGGAGAGGAGGCAGAGACCTTGTTCAGCAGTTTCTTAGGAGGGGAAAAGAGCTTTGGCTGCTGTTCTGCCAACAACAGAGCCCTGCAAAGCCAAACTGGCTGCTGCTGCTCCCAAAAGCGGCGTGGGGATACGTGCACATATCTCTCTCCCATCCCAGGGGTGGCAGTGGGAACAGCCAGCCCACCTCCTCCAGATCTCTTAAAAATAAAATCTTTTCCATTTCTTGGGAAGGAACAGCCCAATCCTGACCAGCCCTCGACTCATCATCCTCGGGCAGCTAATATCAAGTTCTGCCTATGCTGCAGGGAAGCTGTCAGCTTGGCTCTTGCAGTCTGTGTGCGTGGGAGGGCGTGTTGGTGTTGAAACTACGTCTATTCCTTCATCAGTATTCAATTTATTTAAAAATAAATAAAAAATCCTGTGAGCCATAATGTATCGTTTAATCAGCAGAGAGCTAGTTAACAAATGAATATGTGTGGCTGAGCCAGTTGCAAAATTCTTGGAAGTATTTCAGTGATTGCATTGGAAGGAAAATACCCCAGGAGAGATCTTCCCACAGGGGGAATGCAATTCTGATTCTGCTCAGCCTTCTTTGGATAAATGAGGACTGTCTGGATGGGTACCTTCAAAGAATAGCCAGAGATAAAGAAGAGCCATAAATAAAGGTATTGAGCTACCTTTCACACTGGAAGCTGTTTTCACTTGGAAGCATTTTAAATGATAAGTTACACTGCAGTGAACCTCAGAGGGAAAGGCTCCATGTGTGTCAGGGTCTTGCTGTTAGAGAAGAACTTTTCCTTACTCCAGCCCGTTACATCTTTGCCACGTAACGCTTTCATCTATTAGCTCTGTTTATAGTCCATGATAACAAAACCCAGGAGGATTCAGAGGCACACTTCCAAGCACAAGTGCTGGAGGGAAGGAGTCCAGCCCCAGACTTCCAGTGTATCTGTGAGCAGCTGCCCTCCAGATGAGGCTCTGCTTATATACAAAGACTGTGTCTGCAAGTACAGCTTCTGCCCTGCCGGGACCCACGCTTGGGAGTTTGTCTGGCTTCAGGTAGTCCCAGAGGCAGCCTAGGGATGGGCATGAAGAACTTCGTGCTGACGCTGAAGACCACCCTCACCAAGTAGTCCAAACGCTAGTCCTAGTGTCAGGAGAGCCTGCTGGTGTTTGGGACCTCTGGAAATTCAGGAAGCTGTTGCCAAATTGGCTTTTCTGCCTGTTCATCATCCCTTTCACAAGCTTTGTCCTAGTGACTGCTGAAAGCTATAGCTCTGAAAATAACAGAGTAAATGCCCTGAGACCCAGTCAAAAGTGTCTGCCCAGTCCCTCCCTACAGCCAGCCCAAGAGCCGGGAGCAGCCGATGTGCAGAAAGACAGCAAAGGTGAAGCTAAGACCACACTGTTCTAGCTGATCCCCCGTCTGGCCAGAAGCCAAAGTAGCTCGACATGTGCTGGAGCTGTTGCCTTGGCTGGAGGGTGCAGCTGGCTTCAGGACACTGGGTACTGTCGCTGTGATGGCAGCTTGTGCGGTGACCTGGCAGCATCCTAGAATCATAGAATGGTTTGTGTTAGAAGGCACCTTCAAGATCATCTAGTTCCGACCCCCCTGCCATGGGCAGGTACAAAGGGGTCATAGGGTGCTGGCGGGCTGTGTCCATACCCCAGCCCTTCACCATGGGGTAGGAGTTGTGTTGTGTCAGCCCAAGCCCTTGAGTCAGCCTCTCTGGGCTCAGAAGTCACTGGGCATCTTAGCAGAGTGCCAGGTTGAGGAAGGTCCATGAGGACAACAGCATCAGTGTGGTCTGAAAAGCAGGGACCAAGGTGACAGTCTGGGGGCAGGAGGGCAGGGGTGGGATGGTCTGGAAAAGCTCTGCAGGAGGATTTTGCACAGGGCCTTCATGGTTTCCACCCCAGCCACATTTAGGCTTGTTCAGCTCTCCCCAACACCTCTCGTATTTTGCAAGAGCAAAGAACTAGATGGCAAGCTCATGGTGGCTCCTGTGGTTGCTCAGAGAAGACCAAGGAAAAGGAACAACTCACAGAATTTCTTCATGAGGATCTTTTTTCCTGGGCTCAGAGTGGAAAGCAGGAGCTGTTTAGCCAGGTGTATTGTCAGGTGGGGCTACCAGAACAGGCTGCATCACCATCGTTTTCCCAGATCTGTTGCTAGAAGAAGGGGCAGCTGCACCGTGAATAAGATCAGGGGAAAAGCCTGGAAACAGTGGTACAGAGTGACCCTGTGCATAGCAATATATGTAGAGACAGACAATTTATGTGGGAAGCAATGGAGCAGTTCCAAACATTTTTTCATATTCTGTATCCTGCCTTTCATGTCTTCAGCAGTAGGAAAAATGTTGTCTTTACATTTCTGCCTGGAAAAACAATTATGAATGTCAATTGCGTTGACCAGGAGGTGGAACAGGAGTTGGCCAGGAAACTGCTTGTAAACAGGAAGGCTCAACCTTTCCCACCATTCTCCATGTTTTGGAGATGAAGGTGTCGTGAGGATTTCAAGGAGCTGGAAAATGGGACTTCAGTGGGAAAAGCAGCGTAATGAAGAAATGAAAAAAGATAACAACAGAGCAAAGGCCCCAGCGCTGTCACTCCCCAGGAACAAACTGTGCTCCCCTCCTGATGGGGGGAAAAGCCATGTGAAAGGTGCAGGCATCTCATCGGCTCTTTGGAAGTTCTCCAGGATTTTCCTATAACCTAATGGCCTCCATTGAGAGGTGTGGAAACACCTGACACCCTCTCCCCTCCCTAAATTGCAGAGGTCACATAGGCAGAAGCATGGGTTATATGCAGACCTCTGCGCCTCAGTCAGCTCTGCCATTACAGACTGAGGCAGGGTCCCATGGAAAGGGATGGCCAGGGAGGAAACCCTTCTTCTTTGCTCAGGTACATCAAATTATCACTCTGAAGCCCAGTGTGTCTCCTCAGATTTTGGCATGTGGGGTCTGGCTTGTTAAATGTTGAGCAATTTTTTAGAAACATGGCTTTTATGGTAAAAAAGTGACTTAATTTTTCCTGATGGCAATTCTTGACCTTCATCCCTCTGCTGAGCCCACCACCATGCAAAAATCTTTGAGACTGTGAACTCTGCCGTTGCAGAGTCTATTTAATAATTTCTACCTTTTTAATACTGCCAAATGCTTTCCATTTATATAACCTGCCATTCAGTTTTCCCAGCCAACAATTTCAAGTCAATTTTGACTAAAACCACTGAGCACCTTAAATGTCCCCTCAAAATTATTTCAATGAAAAATTGTTCTATTTTTTTTTGTTGTTTGTTTGCTTTGACAACTACCTTGTTTTTTGCAGCACCACTTCAATCCCAGAGCTGCTGCCTGTTCAGGGGGCAGAGAGCCAGGGCCACTGCTCCACTCCGAGAGCGCAGTGGCAGGTGGCTGTGTCTGCTGGGCACGTGACAGTCACCAATCAAAGGTGTCTTCATGGTGTCATCTGAATACAAGAACATGGTTCAGGCTAGACATTAAACCACTTCAGAAGCCTGTGCAATGGGTGGAAATATGCATATCAAATACCCGTGGGCAAAAAACAAGGCAAAGTTACAGGTTTGAGACTCCTTTTATGTTGCACTTCAGAGCACTTATCCTTGGCTCTTCCCAGGACCCAGGGAGCTAGGACAGGGCTCTTTAATAATGCCAAGCAAGTCATTTTGCTTCACTTTGCTTCACTGTTCTCATCTGGAAAAGGGGAAATGGTAATAGAAGCTTCTCCTTGAGGGTGTTGTGAGAATTAGCTGGCTGCAGAAAGCTGCTGGATCCTGAGCTGGCAGTGGCTAGATAGAACATGTGTTATTATTTTATATTGAATAAACAAAGTAATTTCCCAAGGGTCTTTAGAATAACATTGCCTTTTAGTGAGTGTTAATTGACTTCTCTTTAAGGCACCCAATTTGTCCCTGTGTCCCTTAACTAAAACCATAGCTGTATGGCCCAAATGTTCTCGGCACAAGGCAAATATTTTTAAAATTAAGTTTGCATTATGTTCTCTTTGCCAGCAAGTGGTGTCTTGTCCTTTGTGCAGTGATTCACTGTGTCCATTCCCCTTCCTCCGACAGGGAAGTGGCAGTGCCAGCCGGCAGCTGAGCAGCCCACTGACGTCCAGGATGTTCTTAGAAACCACTCCATCCTCTAGCCTCTGCAAAACAGGAATTGCTGTTGAGGTGTCCTGGGTGGGACGGGCCAGGGACCTGCATCTCGTCCGGCGAGTAGGCACTTCATCAGGGGAGGGATAGAGGATGCTGTGCCTTAACAGGAGTTTAAAAATGCTATCTAGATCGTTGGGAGCCTGGAGAGGCAGATGGTGCTGCAGGGCCCATGGTGCTACCTCCCTACAGTAGTTTCCAAAGCCCACAGCCACCACTTTGCATCATGGCCAGGTTACGATGGAAACAGATTTCCAGCAGCGGAGGATATTTGGCCATTTCTATCCTCCACCTCCTTGCTTGTAGTAGGCTAAAGCTTTTGGAGGATGCTCTGGAGCACACAATATAGAGTGTTCAGCTGCAGGAGCAGTCCCATGGCAAAGGGCTCTTTGTGCAGTCAGTAGCTAAGGACATGGCCTCATTTGTAACTTTTGAACAAGATGGCTCCAAGTTCTGGGTCTCCAACCAGCACTTTGTGAATAGGCAATAGCAGTGTCCTGGCACCGAAGAGAGCTGCCTGCCTGCAACTGGACAGGAAGATCGCTGCTGGGCAACGGAGACACATTGTGTGCTTTTTGGGAGCCCCTGTCAGAGACCTTTTTCATTTTATGGGGCTTTTTCTTCCCTTCCTGGAGTTCTGAACTCTCTTTGCTTGGGAAGCTCTGTGAGGAGCCTGGTGCCAGCAGTGCCTTCCGCCAGCTTTAAATAGGGCTCAGCGGCTCCCAGGATTGCTGCGGGAAGAAGTGCAAACTCCCTGCCTGCAGATGGGTTTTCCCTGGCGCAGGCTGTACCCAGTGCCGAGAGCTGCTCCTGCCCCAGAGTGCATCACCAGCAGTGACTGGGGAGCAGCTGCTCTGTGCTCACCGTATTCCTTTTTATTGAGGCACAGAAAATTAGTCAGCCTTTTACTTTACCCCTTCATCCTCCAAAATTTCCTGTTCACTTCAGTGTCTGAGCAGCCTGAGGAATACCCTGGAGATCGGAAAACATGCTCCGTAAGATAACTCAGGCAGCCCAAGGGCCCTCTGTCAATTAAAGTGTCTTTTGACTGAGGTATTCCCCATCAGTGAAATGTCGTGTATTTCTGTAGCAACAGCTGAAAAAAATACATGAGTTTTGTAAGGTGGGTAAACAGACAGACCCACCACGCTCATTCTCACCCCAAAGTCACAGCTGGAATTGGTCTCACAATGATTCACTTCAGATGCAGGACTGTTCCTCCCAGCCAAAAATTCGCTCCATGCATGTCTTGGCAAGGCTGCTTTGCCCATATGGTTATTGCTACAACTTTCCTCAGCTTTCTGACACAGCTGATCTTTGATGAAGCACTCCTCAAATGTGATAAAAACAGTGAAAACTGAAAGAGTTTTAAGCTTGCCCAGGGTCCATTTCATTCACCTCCCTTGTCCATGGGTAACAGCAGAACATCCTCCTGTCTCAAGCCTCCATCCTTGAGAGCGCTGATCCTCTCTTCTAGATCGCTCAGATTTTTCTCGCATTGTTTGTTTTCTCAACTGTTTGGGTTGCAAAATGTTTGGACAAGGACCATGTCTCATGATGTGTAACACCTAGCACAAGCAAGATCCTGATACTGTCTGGAGCCCCTGGGCATTATTGTAGCACAAATAGAAAATAATAATAATAACAATGGCTCTCAGACATAAAGAGAGAAGTCTTGTGAGTCACCCCATGGCTGAGAGCTGCACAGAGGTGCTGGGGGCATGGGGCACAAACCCACGCCAGCTTTCCAGCAGACACCTGTGGTGAGTCCTATGAAGGGAAGAATAAGCTCATGTTACTGCTTGTGGAAGAGTGTGTGAAAATATTCTGCAACATTTTGTGTGCTCTGCTTGTTTCTGTTTTCCCACTGTCCCATATGCAGTCTGGGTCCTGGAGATGTTGGTTGTCCTTTGGGACTGAGTGAGGAATTGCAGCCATAAGAGGTGAGGCAAAACCAATTATTAATATTAAACAGGAGCTTCTTTCCCTTCTTCCCATCTCTCCTCCAGCCCCTTCAGAGAAAATATGGGGGGGGGAAGAGTGATTTGGGGAAGAAAATCAGGAGAGAGAGAAGCTAGAACTTTTTGCACTCATGGACATGACTGAACAGGAGATATTTGCTCCTCTGCCCAGCTGGCCNTTCATGGACATGACTAAACATCTTTGGCTTTTTGGCCTGGAGACATTTGCTCCTCTGCCCAGCTGGCCAGTACAGCCCTCATTGCCCAGCCACATTTCACTACTGGCCACCAAGCCTCCAATGAAGGATTTAGATCCCCTTGAGCATTCAGGTCTCTTTTGTGGAGCCATGGGGTTAAATGAGACAAGCTGTGATTTCTAGGCTCTGTCTCCATGTTGAGGGTGCCTTGGGCTCACCTTGAGACAGGAGCTGGTGGGGGCACAACTTCCAGGGTGCTGTGAGAGGCCAGGGCAGCACCCAAGAGGAAGGACTGAGCCACGTCTCCACCTGCCTGGGAAAGCAGAAGCAAGAAACTGAACCTCATACTGCTAGAAAGGATTTTTTTCTTCTGAAAGATGGAGTGCTTCAGGAAGACATAGAGGTATGTGGAGAATGATATTTTGAGAAGAGCAATGCAGAGCAGCCAGACATGCACCAAGACACAGCCACCCTGGGATGCCAGCATGGAGCATGCTCTGCCCGAAGCACACTTGGTCATTTGGGGCTAAGTCCTCAGCTGGAATGTGATGCAAAGTGACATCGCTTGAGATGCAAATAGTGTGGAAGCCCAGGGCAAGGGGCTGCAAAAGTCTTTCCACTTGGCTTTGGCGCTAGCTCAATAACCAGCACAAAGAGAACCTTCTGATTTTAAAGTTGTGTTCTGGATTGTTTAATGTCAGGTGTATTTTTCAACCGTTTGTGGTTAAAATAAAGCATTGATAAAAATACCCAACCTGCCAGCCTCAAGACTGTTTCTTTCTCACCTTACAAGTGCAGCATAAGCTGAGCCTTGCCCGTCTGGAGGAACATCCAGAGTTCAGTCTTCCAAATCTCCCTTTCAAAAGATGGTTTCTCTCAGCAGCCTCTCAGTCCTGGGCCCATTGCATGGATGGATTTGTGAGGTGACACTACCATCTGGGACCTGGCCCAAACCCCCAAGTGCCATCACGTAGCCAACAGAAAGTCCATCAGACAGATGATTTCTGACTGCGACTTCCCCCCCTGCAGCTGAACCGTGCAAGCCTCTGGCTTTCCCTGAGAACTCTCTGAACTGTCGGAGCCTGCCAGACCATCAGTGAAACCAGCCAGGAATCGGCTCACAGCCTCAGCTGCTGCCCAGCAAACATCTCGCTTGTCTACAGAAAATTCCACAAAAGCAGCAGGTTAGTTTGTGACAGCCATCCACTTCGTGTATATGTGGGTTCAAGTTATTGTGCCAGTCCAAAAGCCCACTCAGACCCAGGCGATTATTCATGGATTATTCAGGGAACAAATGCATTTACCCCAAATCTATATGCCCAAGCTCAGGAGTCAAGTATATCAGTCTTTGGTCGTTAGAAGTGAGATTATGATCTGAATGCATTTCTGTGACGTCTGTGAGGGATATATAGGAGTCTGCAAGGACTTGGCTCTTCAGGAAGTTTCTGGAACTAGCAGTCCCCTTCCAAGGCTTTTGCTAAATTCATGACAGTTTTGAAGGAAGCTAATTCATTGTTGCAGCTAAAACTTTCAGGAGAGACTGATGAGGCCATAAAGTGCACGACTGAGTAATTTCACCGGAGCTTACTGTTAGTGCATGCTTCATCAGTAGCCAGTGGAAGAACAAGTGAAGGATTTCAGACTGGAAATATTGTGCTGGCATTTGGAGGCTCAGTGTCACAGCTTTTCCAGCAGGCTAATTCACTTACTGCTCCTTCCTGGGTTCGTTTTCAGACACATGGGTTCATGTTCTAGGCTAATCTTTAGCTTTCAATTTTTTTCTGTCCCAGAAAAACAGAGGTACATGATTTAAGAATGTAAGACACAGTGTGTTTAAAAGGACTTTAGCTTACCGGAGAGCCAGACGCATACACAAAACTTTAAGGATTCAGTGTGAAATCCTTCTAATCAGGCCTCCTACAAAGTCTATCAAAACCAGCAGGAGCTTTTCCATTGACTCTAATGGGCTATGGAAAATGCCCGGTAACACAGCAGGGAGCCCTTATCTACCAAAATACGCTCTCCTAAAACAAACACCATGCTCTTTCTTGGAGATTGGATATATGAGCAAGCCAGGTGGTCCCTGAATTAACACAGTGCTCTCTGTTTCCCTGCTCCACTGGGAGGGCACACAGGTTCTGCTGGGAAAGGGGTGCTGAGGGGAGCAGGCTAGGGTTGCTTGGATAAAGGGCTGATGCCCCTAAGAGGGAGATATACGTACTGGAAAACAGCCAGGGGAAGGAAGCTGCCAGGTGTCTTCCTACTTATCACTGCCGGTTCATTTTGATGAAATCCATTAGCTATGCAAGGAGAGAGTCAAGGCATTTATTCCAGGCTGACGTGCATTTGGAAAACGGTGAAAACTGGAAAGAGCTGGTGGCTCCCCATATAGGGCTGCAGGTCTGGTGCCAGGGCCGTGTGGAATAGCAACAGGGTGATATCAGGGCTGGGGGTCACTGACAAAGGGTGAGGAGGCCTGTGTGTGCCTTAGGCAGGGTTGGTTTGTATTGCCATAGCTATGATTCAGTCGTCTGCCACTCGCTAATAGCAAAGCAACATTTCCACCAGCGTTAAAGAACATGAGCAGCTTACGGAGCACCCCTCCTTCCTATTTCCCCAGGAATAAACATCAACAGTCACATAACTTCTGTTGTTCTTTTGTACCTTCTCGTGGCTGAGCTAATTTAAGAGGTCAAGTTGAACACAGTAATTGTATACACCTTCCCTGAGATGGGGATGTCACTCTAGGAGCCGGACATTCAAGGCTATTTATAGACCCTGCCCAGGGAGAGGAGAGGGTAAGAGGCTTGTTTTAAAGGAAAACAGGCAGGGGCAATCAGAAGTATTTGGGGAGAGTTCTGATTCCTTTGAATGCCAACCAACACCAACATGACTTTTTTTCACTGAAGCACTAAGAAAGGGATAATCAAAGAGGAGGAATGTTTTCTAAGGCTTCTATCACACATACATCCCAAAAACTGTGGGGAGGTGAAGAGGGGGGAAATACATCTTCATAATTTGTTTGCAAAGTACCTCAGATTGCCATAAACTTCTCCCTGGAGCCTCATGTTCCCAGAGCTTGTACAGCTGCCTAGCTGTAAAATAATAGAGAGATGCAGAGGAGCATTTTGGCATCTGGCATGAAAGCAGACAGCACTGTTAACACCCCAGTTCATGTGAGAGTGAAAGGCCCAATCTGGATGAACAAAGGGAAAGCACTGCTCTCAGAAACCCTCCTAATAAGATAGAGGAATTCCCATTGTAGGAGACTTCCCCTGGTGCCAGACAGACATTAAGTGCTTGTATAGGCTGTGTTCCACAGTGCTGCCAGGACTTTCAATACTCATCACTAGCACTGCAAATGCACGTGGTGCTTTTCCAGCTGGTATGGCACCATGGCTGCATCCCAAGGAGCCCAGGCTGATGGGAACCCAGGGGGTGACGGCAGGAGCCTGAGAATGGCTAGCAGAGGTGGCAACTGATGGGAGGACACTTGGGATGGGAAGCTGCACAGGAAGGATTGGAAAGGGGAGAGGGGAGATGCTTAGACTGGGGTCATTATATGTGGAGAGAGAGGGCTTGAGAGGGAGCATGGTGGTGAGCAGGAGAGAGGATCAGTCAGGAAAAAGAACTATGAAGAACAGGGGGGAATAAGGGAAGGAGCAAAGTTGGGAGCAGATGAACAGCGTGCTCTGTGGATGGGTGAGAGAGCAAGAGCCAAGGAAGGGATAGCCCGGGAGGATGCAGGGGGAGAAATGAGATGTCAGAGTCCCTTTAGACACTGCTACAAACAGCAAGGATTTCGCTTGGAATGGCAGCACCCAAAAGGTGCAAAATGCCAGCAGACTGCGTTTGAGTGAGCTCGCTGTAGTGAAGAGCAGCTCCGGGATCCCCCATATTCACAGGGAGTGAAGGGAGTGTGTGCAGCCTGATGTCCAGACCTGCAGAGTGAAGGGCATGGCACTCTCCTGCAGGAAGACACCAGGCAACCCACTAATAGCACAAAGGAAACACGCCTTTTGCGAAAACGGAGAGAGGGCTCCCCTTGCTATGTCTCTGTCATTAGGATTCTGAACTTTAAAGCTCCATGCTACGACCAGTGCTGTTCATTGCTGTATTCGTGGTGGCTGGGAGCCAGGCCCAAGAATTAAGAGGTGAAAAACTGCATTATCCTGTTCTGCTGAAAACCTGTGTCAGTGCTGCAAAGAGAGCTGGAAAAGCTGGAGTCTGTAGAGAGAGGAAAGACTCAGAGAGGTGAGTTTCCAAATGCATCAACACCTCTTAGGAGTGTGAGTCCACTTTAAAAGCCGATCTGCATGAAACTTTCTTTTCCACATCACTTTTCAGAAAGTAATGAAGTCACCTAGATGTGAGCACTTAGTACAGCAGCCCCCAAACACATTAAAATTCTGAGTTGTGAGCTCCCAGACTGCTGATACATCTCAGAAAATGGTGCCTCAAAGCCTTTCTGCAGTTTCACTGGAGCTGAACGCAGAGAATAGTTTGGAGGAAAACAGCTGAAGAGGTGCACTCACAGAATGGATTTGTTAGCAGAGAAATTAGAAGTCTGGAATTGGTTGAATATTTTTTAAAAGTCTGACTCATCTTCACAAATGAGTAAAATTAAGCTGCTGCCATTCTTAGGCTGACACTGTTCCCAGGGGTCTCAGCCACACGGAAACATGCACTGATCTCAAAGATTTATTAATGGTAGCATAAATTATTAATTTTCTTAAAATGTGTGCTTACAGAGTGGCATTCAGGAACTGCTGCCTGCAGAGCTTGCATCAGCCAGTGAAGAAGCCAAGTATGGCTCTCACAGAGGCTGGAGCCAATGCTTTTTGCCATGGCCATGCAATTTGCTACACGTGCTTTCACAACGGGTTACCACGGCCCAGCTGATGCGCAGCAACTTGTTGAGCTGCAGTGACTTGCCCACGTGCCGGAGGGGTTTCGATTCATCAGTTTGGGCTGCACATGTGGGAACAATGAAAGATGTAACTGTTCCCAATGATCTGTCCCCCCCGTTTGGTCTGGGGCTGCAGAAAGGATGGCGAGCCTCCTCTTTCAGCTGTGATTTCATTACCTGTGCATTAACTGCAGCTCGATGTTATGTCCATTGGTACAGCGACTGCAGCAGCTTGGGCAGCATGGGGCCAGCTCTGCCTCCCTGCTGCTGGGCACTCACCCTGGTCACAGCCACCTCTGCTCCCTGTGCAGGGAATTGCCAGAATCCATGAATCAGAGCCCCAAGCCTTCAAACCTTGCTTGGGTTTCAACTTACATTGTTCTTAAGTGATCTAAGCCAGTGTAAGCCAGGCTCATAAGAAGCTAGACTCATGTCTGCAGAGGGGCTGGCTGGCTGTACTCTCAAACGTGTGGTTGTGCGAGTGGGGCCAATGGGCGAGCAGACACTGGCTGAGCCTAGCGCATCCTCCGGCACCGCCGGCACAGGCACCCACAGCGAGGATCTCAGTCCTGGCTGTGGCAACCAGCTGGTGCAAAAAACACCTGGGCAGCGAGCTCAGTCCGTGTGCCAGGTCACATCCGCTCCACATCATCTCACACCTGGTGCTTGCTGTGTTGCTGCTAACGCAGTGGTGGCTGTCACCCGGCCGCATGCTCCTGGCCAAAGCCAGTGCCCGGGAGGGTGAAGGCAGAGCTCACAGGGGCCAGCCAGCATGCCCCGGGCTGTGTGCTCAGCTCTGAGCCCATGCACTCATGCAGCTAAAAACCCTCTAGATCGTGGGAGTGGGGCGAGTCCCCTGTTGGCCTTGCTGGGGCTGACTGCAGGAGAAGTTGCCCAGCGGAACAAGTGAAGGGTGCACAGTCTGGTGCTGGTTACTGTCAGGTTCATCCTCATTTGGCCTCGGGAAAGCAGGACCTGCTGGCTGCAGATTGGTACAAACTGTGTTAAAATGACAGTTCTACATTGTTTTATCTTCCTGTTTTTATCCCTCTAATAGCCAAGCTGGTGCTAAGCTCCTTGTTGTCTCTGACATACCATGCCTTGTCCCAAGAGCCTTACATGGGAATTGCACGCCAGCTATTCCTAATTATTTATTTCTGGGCACTGCTCTCTCCTCCTGTAAATTAAAAAATGTTTGGTCTGAAGATAGTGCTTGTGCTAATTTAAATAAGCACATGAAAAAGAAAAGGTTCAACACTAAAACCAAAATATCCTTCAGTGCCGCAGCTCCACGAGTGGCAGCGTGGGACTGGCACAGCCCTGCGGAGGGGCAGTTAGGGCCAGTGTGTTTGCACCGCTCTGTGCACCATCCATCACCTCTCCAGCCATTGCCACTCAACACCCCTCGAGACAGCTGAGCTGGGGATGCCCAAGTGGCCCAGCCTCAAATGCAGGCAGGGCTGGTAGCCTCCTCTGACCAGCCCCTGGATGACTTATCACCCCAGAGCAGCAGGACATATAAGTGGGGTTGGGAGATGCGTGGCTGGGGTCTGTGACTCAGAGTTCTGCTGGTTTTAGCTGCCAGGGTTTAACCATTGCCACGAGGTGTTCACGCCTGCAGGTTCTCCAGGGGAGGTGGTAACCGCTTAAACCAGCACAGCTAATGCCTCGAGAGCTCATGAGTCAGGTGTGAGTAAATGTGAAAACACTCTGCAAGGAGAGCTCCTCTAATGGAAACACTCCCTCTTTCACACACTTAGAAGATGATTTTTTTAAAAATAAAATCTGAAGAGTAGAATACAGTATGAGCAACATCCAAGGAATGTATTTGCCCATGTGCTTGCCATCTCTATTTCACACCTCTGTTCTTCTGCAGCTTTGCCCATGGTACAGATATGGGTAGATGGTAGTGAATATAGATAATTTTCTTAATGCAAATACATGCGCTTTTTTTTTCATGATGTGGCTGCACTTGCACACCTTGCTTAGCAAGCAATGGAGGAAGGAAGAGGTCTGGGGGCACTTGCCAGCAGAAAAGCAGTTGAACAGTTCTGAAGTAATAATGGCACCACCTTCTTCAGAGAAAAAGGTTATATAGATCTGAACTAAATATTCAGGCTTCTGCATCCAAGTTGGTTTCTCCCTCCCCAAATTCCTCTTAGCTCTCCTCATGGGGAGGGAAGAAGACCCGATGCTCAGAGCAGCAAGCTGCACTGTCTCTGCAATGAGCCTGCAGCTGGCAGTGGCCTGACTGCATCGGTCACCGCAGCATGCCAGCATCCTCATCGGCTCTGGTCATGGGCAGAGGAGTGTATTTATGTGCAGCCTGGAAAAATGGGACAATGCCCCATATCTTTAAATGGTACCGGACTTTAGAGGCAGATTATTACGAGATCAAGTGGAAACACTGTGCAAAACAGAAGTGAAGTGGGCGCAAGAGGTGAGGCAGAGAGAAAGGGAACTGACCCTCCCTGGAATAACGCTGGGCTGTGGTGGTTCCAACCCACCTCCCCACTACGTCTCTAAAACAAGGGGTCTTGTCCGTATGACAAATCTCCTGCCCCTGTGAGCTGTGCTGAGCCCTGGCAACTCATCACCCCCCGTCTCGGGAACGTCCCAAGGTTGAACGACAACTCCAAAAGGACATTTGGGCTCCTAATGTCCCCCTAAGAGAGGTGTCCAGGCTGGGCTTGAATTACATATGTAGCAATGCAAACCCCCACGGGAGCGACAGGATTGCTCTTTGCCAGAGTCCAGAGTGAAGTTACTCGTGTTATGAACTCCTCAGCTGTGAAACTCAAAAGCAAGACCAAGGACTCTCCAAACTAAATCCAGCCTTGTAGAAACCAGTCAATGGTGCGAGCACACGGCAAAATGCTGTGCCTCGGTATCTGGGTGTAGCTGGATTTGGGGATTAGCTGGGATCAGCTCCAGCGGCTGGCTCCGGGGCACTGGGGAGCCGTTTCTGTGAATGGGACCTGTGAGAACTGTCTGGGAGTGACTCAGCCAGACAGCTTCACCCTCCCATCAGAAACAATCGCACCTCATTTCTCTGCCCAGCCATAATGCTGCGCTGGTTGCTGAAAGCAAAATCGTTCAGTTGAGGGGAACCACAGCTGCATTGCCAGCCCCAGCCACTTGTTTGCATCGACTAGACTAATTGCTCTCATTTTTTACCTGAAGTAGGGCATGGAAATGATCTTGGGAGCACCTGTGCTGTCTTTATTTGAGATTGTGGGAGAGCACTGCAGGCTGGGAAGTGCCACTTGTGGGTGTCGCTGAGCCAGTGGTGACAGTGGGATAAGAGACAGACAGTGCTGAGGGTGCTAAAGCAGTCATTTATCTCCCTGCCCTGGAAGTCTTCCTTCAGGCCTTTTGTGGGTGTATGCCCAGCATTTGCTTTCAACAGCAGGCTGTCAAAGAACCAACATGAACAGAAGAATTGTTTTTTTTCAGCTGGGCTATTTAAAGAAAGACTGGAGGGATAAGAGGTCTGCTGTCTGTTTTTCTTATGCCAAGGAGCTGGGGCTGCAGTGCTGATTTATGGGACGCTTTATTTCTTCCTCCGCTTGTGTGGTTTCTCTGTCTGCATTTGTTTGCTCCTGAACATGTCACCTTCACTGAGCTTTGGATCATTTTCAGCTTGGTTATAGGTGTATCTCACCTACCCAGGTTTTTATTGTCTCAGGCTGCTGCCATCATCTTTCACTACCCTGGGGACAGCAGCACCCAGGGAACGTGTGCTGCAGGTAGGTAGTACCAGGCTTTGTTCTCCCTGTCAGCCTAAATTTTAACTTTTTTTCCCCATAATCATGATCAAACAGATGAAAGTCCTACAGCCAATGGATCCTTTACAGGCTATGCCCCGGGGACTTTAACGTAGGCAGCATGCTCTGTCTTTCAGGATTGCCTTTGAGGTGCAGAATACTGGGTGTAATAACATGCAGGAAACAAATTTTTAGGTCCCTGTGGACAGAGCGCTTGCAGCCAGAACTGCAAGGCTTCCTGCAAATGTACCAAGTGCCCGGGGATGTCAAACCATGGGTGTCCCTCACTGTTGGTGAAGTGCAGTCACTGCTGGGCTGGGTCACTGGCATGTCTTTATCACCCATGCCCAGCATTACCCTGGCTCAGAGGGGACTCCTGAGGAGATAATTTGAAATTTCTGGGTAAATTGAGCTGTTTGAGGCTTCAAAAGTATTCATGATTCACTTCCAGCCTTACTGTAGAATCGCCTCTATGTGTGTCCATGCTAACAGTCGTTACTTTAAGATCACAAACCTTCACAACCTTCCCACCCTACCGTCACCCAGGCTGAAGCTGGTCCTGTGCCGCAGTATGAACAACATGAGACAAGGGCACCATCAGGCCTTATCTTGAGGGCAAGTGTTCAAGCAGGCCTCAGTTTTTATGTTGCAAGTGCAAACCACTCCAGTGCAGCCCACCAGTGCCTTTGCAGAGCATCCCTCAGTGGCTGGGGATGCTGCTTTGCCTTGTGACATCCTGCTCTGGGGCCACAGAGCCCAAGGGAAGGCTGATGATGACCAAAGTCATCTGACCATGTTGAAGCTTTGGAGCTTTCATCCCTTTGCCTTCAAATATCTCATGGGCAAATGATATCCCTCAGCCTTGTTTGCTGAAAGGGAGATGGCAGTGGCTCTCACCACCCTTGCCAGCCTGGAGAGCAGCATCCTAAGCAAAACAACATGAAAACTATCAGCTGACGTGAGAAGGGGAATCTCCTGAAGCTCAGACCAGAGATGTTAGTGCTTTTTTGCTCAGCTGTCTTTTGAGGCAGTGTAACTGCTCTGTGCCGGGGAGCAGGGAGCGTGCCTGCTTCCTTCAGGGAGAAGAGAGCCAGAGAAACACAATAAATGGAAATCCTCAAGCTGTTGACATATAGAGGAAAATGGAAGCGGTACAAATTAACCAGTGACTAATAGGGCACTGTAACTGTCTGCAAACACAAGAAGGGTGTACACATCAACAAGAAAAGGAAAGCAATTAGGAAAACGTTAGGGGTATAGTTAAGAGAAATAGAATGACTAATTGGAGGAAAGTGTAAGCTGAATGTCAGGAAATAATTCCTCACTGTGAGCTGCATGGGGCTGTAGAACAGGCTCATAAGAACTGAAATGGGATTTCCTGAGCTGTTCAAACCTGGATCAAACACTTGAGGTCCAAACCTGGAACCTGCCGTTGACCTGGCAACAGACCAGCTCCTGAGCAGGTTCCACCTGAGCCTCTGGTCTTGTCACAGTTGCTTTAAAAGTAAAAAAAATATGTTAATGTCTTCAAAGCACAGTTAAATTTCCACTCAGCCTTTGCTACAGGAATCCTTTGTTTATTGAAGCTCCTGGTCAGACACAGACCTTTGGTTCCATAAAACAGCAACTGAAAGATCTCAAACACTGACTGAGTGCATTTGCCTGAACCCTCCCTTCTTCTGAACTTGAGCAAAAAGCTGAACAACTTCAAATCATTATTTTATCTTTATTTTCTATCCTGGATTGCACATTCATTTTCTGAGTCATTTACTCCTGCGATCAGTGCCATCTTGTTCTCTTAAATTGCCTCTCAAGGAAGCTACTGCCAGTCTGGGAGGGGTGGTTTGGTGTTCTCCAGCTCTGATGGTTCCCTGTGGGGCTGACCTTCACTGCCCATTCCTTTCTCAATGTCCCCTGCCGTGCTGGCAGCACCGCCTAGCCCCGGTGAGCAAAGTGTGCCATAGGAAAAGAGATGGCCTGGCGTCAAAACTTGCTCTTGTGAAATTGTGGACTCTGGGGGGAGATAGTAACATCACTGGTAATAAACAAAGGCAGCCCAGCATGCGGAGTTTCTGTTGATCTTGAATTCTCTCCAGCCTCTTGAGGAGAGCTGAACTAGCGCAGAAAAGAGGGCTACAGCTCTTGGGAAAACATTTGGAGGAGAGTGGTCATCCCTGCCTGGCTCCATGCGGTGCCACTGTTAGGGGAAGGGATGGTGTGGAGGAGCACTGGGAGCTGGTTGTTAAAGGAAAGTGTTGATCACACAGTTTCCTCCGTATATGCTTCAAAAGGGCCAAGATCAGGGAAAAAATGCAGGAAACGTAATGATGCTTAAGTTGCCTGAGCGCTTGTTATTGGGATGAAAAACACCTATTAGATCTTCCCTCTCCTGACAAACACAGGACTGCTCTGCAAGTCTTGGTTTCTAAAGCTCGCCAATAGTTTCCACTGCCCTCCTTAGTCTAGTAGACCACACTGGCAGGAAACTTCTCAAAAAAATCAGCCCATCCTGGTCCTTGCTTTCTTGCTGTACAGCCAACATGTCACACATCACAGTTTCTGAAAGATTTCTTGTATTGTGTTGAAATCTTGGGGTGAGAAGAAGACAGTTTCCCTGAATGGAAATTCCCTCCTGGCCTGCTGAACAGAGGTGTCTATGGGATGTTTCAATTCCTATGGTGACTTTGGAGCAGTGGTAAAGGTTGACTGAGCAATGTCCCTGAGGCACAACCAGAGATGTCGCTGTTTGCAGCACCATGAATTTCCCAGTGCTGCCAAAGTGGAGATATAAATCAGCAGTGACAAGAGAGGCTCTCTTGGGAAGGTGTGTGTGAGCACAGGCACACACAGGGTGCTCTGACTGGGATAATTCCCACCATGCTCTGGTGAACTTTGCTCTGTTGACCACATGTCATTGAAAGAGGCAATTAGCGTTACTTAACATTTGGCTGTTTTTCCCAGATTAGATGTTGTTGACGCATTTGGTAGCTGCATAACTTCTTTAGAAAGGTTAAAGGTTTCCAATCAGCCAGAGCAAAACCAGAAAAAGATCACGAACCCAATGGTGGATGTGGACCACCTTCTGACCTTCAACTGTAGTTCCTTCTGGGTCCCTCAAACTGCTTTTCAGTTATTATTCAAGTTTTTAATGCAGAGTAACTTTTTTATAACCTTGGAGTTTAAATTCATCATTTTGACTGTCACTGATTTATGGCATAACATAAACTTTAAATAGAGTTTTGAATAGAAAAAGCATAACTTGGGGGTAAAATGAGTCACAGATCTCATAGGTTACAAATGAGGAATGTTACATCTATGGAGAAAGAGGCTGTGACTGAGATTGGGAGGATGTGACAATGACATCCCTTTTTCCATGCTACTAACTCAATAGCACAGGTAAGACAGCTATGAAGACCTTAGGTGAAAGTAATTCACATTTGTAGAAAACAGAGCATCTGAAAAAAAAAGAGAGAAAGCCCTGGCCTTTCTACAGATCTTTTTGTACTTCTAAATCCCAAGTCCTTTTAGAATGCATTGTGTTAGGAGACCAGCCATGTGGAGACTACGCAGGCCTATATTAAATACTGCTCACTCAGCAACAGCAACTGCACAGCATTGCACATCGTTGCCACCCACTTTGCTGAGAAAGATTTCTCTTTTTCTTGGATCACCCATTCAAAAATGAGTCTCTCCCTATGGCAAATCACTAGTGAATGGCACGTGATGGGTGTCTGTTCAACATCTTGTGTGCTGGGTGCTGAAAATATTCTTGGCACTGAATGCCAGTGCTCAGCACTTGACCCACCTCTGCCCATGTCTCTGTGCTATGTCACCCTGCGTCTGGGAATGGTTTTTCGTTGCAGTGGATGAGGGCTAGGCTGAGCTCACCAAAGAGCTGAGCCCTTAGTAAATGACAGGTTGTTATGCTTAGGTGGCCTTGAACTTTCTGTCCTCTTGAAATCTGTAGTGCGTCCCATCTTGATAGCCAAGAATAAACCTAAAGCCCTTCACAAACACACTTGCAGAGCAGAGCAAGCAGCCCTTCAGCAGGAAGCAGGTTATCTGCCCAACTGATCTTTCAACAGGCTCTTCTGCCTAAACCAGTCAACTCTTTGGGCTTCCCCCTGGGAGCAGCAGCAGTGATTTGGCCAAGGATAGTCTGCCTCTGCCTTGCTGCGTCACAGAAGCAGCACTTCCAGACAGGGCTCCCAGGTGACAAATTGTGGCTTGCTCCTCCCTCTTGTCCTAAATTCAGCTAATATAGAGGTATGATGGGATCCGTCGATTTATTATCTGTAGAGAAGGGCTGGGTGCCCTGCAGCAGTCCCGTGGGGGATGAAGAGCTCCATGACCATGGTCAAGACTGCTGGACAGTGCCAGCTTGCCCGTCTCTCTGCTTTGTACACCATGGACACAGGACTTTTGTGAAGCTGTTGCTTCGGTTATCACCTCAACTGGAGCTTGGCAGTGACATTTCACTGGTAGCAGAAGAAACTGTTCATCAGAGGGACAGCCCAAAAAAAGCTGCAGGTGCTGGCACATGACTCCCTGCACAGAGCCAGTCTGTGCCTCAGAAATACTCACTTCCTATCTCCAAAACACAGCAGTTATTTCAAATTCCTTCTCCCCTCCTTTGTCCCCCTGCCACAACCTTCCCGGTATTGTATCTGTGACTGGAACCACTGTTCCTGGAAAGGTCTCACTGGAGTCATCGAGGGACTGATTTTCAGGTCTCATGTGGGCACCAGTACCGGAGAAACTGCTGGCTGGACTGTATGTCCAGCTGCTTTGTTGCCATAATTGTGTGTTCAAAAATCACATGGCTCTATCTGCTGGAACTCAGTCATGGAAAGAAAAATAAATGCTGCATCCACAATCTACAATTTTTGCCTTCAAATGCTTGTACATTTTAGTTCAGTCTCTGTGTACTCTGTCCTCAGCAAGATGACAGTTCTCCGCTTTCACAGCTGAGACGCAGTACTGTGTGTGCATGATCCTCAAGAAAGGATGGAAAGCGATCCCTAGGAGTCTTGCCCAGGGCAGCCCATGGTTGTGCAGTCACTAGACACCAGCTCAGCATGATGCTGAACTTGGAATGGGACCAGGCTGCATCCAAGAGTGCTGCTGCTGAACCACCCAGACATGGTGTTTGCGCCGGCTGAGGGAGAACAGATGATAAAGGATAAAGCAGAGAGTTTACCAGGATAAACGTACCCCCATTTCTCAGCACTGGGAACAAACTTAGGTTGGCAGTGTGAATGTGTGCAGGGTCAGGGATCTGCAGTGTGAGGCTGTAGGTTGAGCCTCCTAAAACTGCATTTAGCTCTTGAATCTATGGTCTCGTTAGCAAAGCTTAGTCATATCTAGAAGTTACCTTTGGGCTCTCACTGATCTCTTTGGCAGGGTCTTGTGAAGCGGTCAGTGACCATGTCTCAGCTGAGACATGATTGCATGAGAGTTACAGCAAGAGCAGCTCAGGGTATCCCTGTTCCTGCCTCTGACAGCTCGCAGAGATGAGGCTCGAGGCTCAATGCACCGAATGTGCTGTGGGTGGCTTCTGAATTCATGAGTGTTTCAGCCTCCCTGACCTTGCAACGAAGTTTAGGTGAAGACCACAGCCTATGTGGAGCTACAGTCTGTTCCTCAGTTTTCATCTGGTTTCTCTCAGTGTCCTGGTTTCAGCTGGGACAGAGTTAACTTTCTTCACAGTATTTAGTGTGAGGCTGTGTTTTAGATTTGTGCTGAGAAGGCGGCTGATCACATACTTATGTTATAGGTGCTGCCAGGACACTCAAGGACTTTTCAGCCTTTCTGCTGTGACAGTGTCTGCAGATGCAGGAGAAGCTGGAGGGAGCACAGCCCCAGTTACCAGCCCAGGATTTGACCTCAGGTTTAGGATTGAGACCCAAATTGCCAATGGTCTATTCCATATCACACACATCATGTGTATATAGATGAGGCTCTGTCTGGAAGTTAGCTCTCTCTCTCTCTGGGGTCATCTCCATCTCTCTCAGGGTAATCTTGGTCTCTCAGACATTTGGGCTCTTCTGTCTTCTCTGGGATTACAGTTTTGGGACTCTCCCTGCTCTGGGATCGTTAGCTGAGAATAAGCTGAGCCTTGGTCATTGGGTAGTAAGCAGTTTCACTGTGTATCACTCGTATATTTGTATATACTACTACTATTATTATAATTCTTATTATTTTTCATTTCATTGTAGTTTAGCTATTAAATTGTCCTTATCTCAAACCACAAGTCTCTTTTCCCTTTACCCCTTTACTTCTCTCCCCCATCCCTGGGATGCAGGAGGGTGAGCAAGCGGCTGTGTGGTGTTTGCTGCTAGCTGGGTTTAAAACCACTACACTCAGGAAAAGATAAAAGCGGTGGTAGCAGCACTTATGCTATAGTTTTCTAAGCTCCATCAGTCCACCTGGGAACGACAGGAACATTTAGCTGCTTTGCCTCTGTTCCTTCCTCTAAAAATGAATTAAAGTCACAGTGATGAACCTACTTTACCAATGCTGGACTCTGGCCAGAGCTTGAGTATGTGTCTGCTCAGTTATTTTCGGCTTGGAATCCCCCATTGTTTTCTGTCATGGTTCCCCAGCCAAAACACTGCATTTCAACAGCAAGATAGATGCAAACATGAACTGGAAAAGGTCTACCTTATCTTGTCATCATCTGTGAACCATGCAATGTGAATGGCTTGACACGTGATACTTGTGCACAATATTTTATCCAGAGTGTGGATTCCTGTGCTTCCAGATGCTGCTTATCAGCTTCCCCGAGGAGTCCCTTGTGAGCACAGGGACACATTCTGCTCTGAGCCACACCAGGATATGTCTGAAATACTTTAGTTGTCTGTAGTAGCATAACCGGATTTTTATCAATGTAGCTGAGACGAGATTCTGTCCAAGATGTTCTAATAAAAACAAGAGCCTGCCCTGGGAACAAAGAGCATGTGATAGTTTTTTTCCAGCTCAGTCAGCACTGAAGAGCTGAAAACAAGATGGTGCTGCTTACAAACTCATGGAGGTGCTGACATTCCTCATGCCTTTCGCATTACAGCTACATGAGGCTCCCGATGTCTTCAGGGATGGAGGTCTGCATGGAGCTGAACTTTGGTACTGATGGACTCTGTAGCTGCCTGATGAAATACATAGCAGGGCAGGGGGTCAGTGAATAGTAGAGAAATGTGGTTTGTTGTACATACTGACTCTCATGGTACTGCAATAACTAAGTGCCTGCACAGTTGCATGCTGCAACTTCTAGCCCATTATGGTCTTGGCAGTGCCAGTTATATTTTGTTTTGTGCCCCTGGATCAAGAGGGGGGCTAGTTATGCAAAGGCAGTATATTGGCTGTACTGTGCTTTGTGGCTGACGGTGAATACATCACTTGTTAGCTACTCATGTTCTGATAAAGTCCTCTCCTGAGTCCTTCCTGATATTTTGTAATCACATGAGCAGTCATAACCAGTTCAATACAAATGAATCTTCATTAAATCTGAATATAAGCAAACATGTCAGGAGCATGGTCAAACTTTTCTGCCAGCAGCAGACCTGAATGATGTGAAACCAAAGTTGAAATGCAGAGCAAAACACACAATAGCACGGAGATCATATGAACATGTTTCCTCCTTCTAGACACAGCTTGTGGAGAAAGCATCTCCCTGATCCACCGCAGACATGGGGAGAGACCAAATGGCAGGGGTCTGACTCCCGCTCTGATGGGCTGTCCAGAGAGGCCTGTCTTTGTTTCCTTTGTTATAAGTGAAGTCTGGAGATCTTGTTATTTCTGGTGTGTCACCTCTGCTTATGTCTGTGATTTGGATGAAACCTCTGGCTCGGGAGGACTTTCAGCTGCTGACTGCCAGAATGGGGAGTGCCTCTGAGGGAAGGCTTCGTGCAAGTTTTGTTCTGCTGCTTGTTATCTCTCCCTGATCATCCTCGGCTGGTCACAGCTGGAGGCAGAATACTAGTCAAGCTGGACTTTTGCTCTGAGCAGTTCAACTTTTCTTGTGTTTTCCTGAGCGATGTTTAATTTCCCACAGGAGAAAATTTGTCTCTCAGTAAGACCATGTGGAGGCTGTTTGACAAGGCAGAGCCTGGGTTTTTTCTTTTAGGACAAGGCAATGTGTTGAGGGCAAGAGGAGACCATGCAGCTGGGGAGTGAGGAAGCAGAGGGGACCTCAAGGGTGATCGTCCGTTCCTGAAAGATGTGAGGAACTTCTCAAAGGTCTGATGGCTTGCCTGCTATAGCTATCTTATCAACTAATGCTGAGCTTCAGCATTTTTTTTCCCCACTGACACATTTGTCTATCCCTCTTGAATTCCTGCTCTGAGAACTGGCAAGTTTCAGCTTAGGGGTGGAGGAGGATCAAGAAGAGCATGAAGAGGCTGCAGAAGCAACAGCCTCTTTGCAGAGGGCCTGTGACCCAGCCACCCTTCCACTGCTGAGTGTCCCCAGGGCAGGGAGGACAAAAACCTCTGAGTTTTGCCATCCAGTGTGTCAGCGATCAAGGATTCACCTCTGATGGTGTCACACCAGCTCAGTGGGAATTATGTCCCCATATTATGGTGGCTTCCCTCGTGACAGAGATGTTATGGGACCTCCCTCACTTAGCACATTGTCTTTAGACCTTCATTTGCCCTGTTGACAAGTGTCCAGTTAGGAAGGAAGCACACTGAGACCTCCCCTGTACAAATCCCTTGCGAGGTCTCCAGATAAAGAGAATACAACTGACCCCCACAGGGAAGCAAAAAATAATCCATCATTGCAACTACTGTACTCCAGGCATGACCTCTATCCTGCTCCATGTATCTGTGGAAAGTCAGTGGTCAGCCCTTGGTGTCTTCTTCTGTGGGAAGACTGTGGAGTCACAGCTGAATGGGACATCCCAAGGGGCACTTTGGGACTCCACAGCTTGAAATGTCCTCGTTGTCCTTGTCCTCGGTGACCGCCCTGCCACCACCCGTTGTTCCTCTTCTTCTTGGAAAGCCAGTACCTCGTTGTGGGAGCAGGGCAGGGGAGATGACAGCTTTATTGCTTGAAACTCTAAGTACTGCATCCTGCTTCACGTAGTAAGAACTGGTTTGCCCTTTTCCAGAGCGGCTTCTTACGCTTTCGGGTTCACAGCAGTTCAGCCTCATCAGGTCAAAGGCAGCTGCATGCTTACGTGCAAAATTGTTTCCTAGTGGGAACACAAGCAGAAATTCAAGAGGATGGACTGACAGCCAGCCGAGATCAGTGGGAACTATGCTGGCAAAGTGGGGAAAACTGCAAGGAGGGAATCAGCATCACATGGGAGGTGATGGATGGAGGGACTGGGAAGGCTCAGGAGCTGCAGGAAATGGTGTTACAGTGTAGGGGAAGAGAGCAGTGGCACCACTTGTACCAGACCTCCAGTTTACAGGTGTGTTGCAATACTGGTGGTGCCGATCCTGTGGACAGTGGCTGACGTGGGAAAACACCCTGCAAATTACCAGAACTCGCAGGCTTGGGCTAGACCGGGGTGTGAATACAGACATTTATGGTGTGGATATCCAGGTGATAAGGTCATGAATAGGAACCTGAGTGCACACCTACCTGCTGCTGATGGCACATGCAGGCTGATGTTGCCTTGGTATAATTTAATGCCAACACACACACATGTCGTATTTTGATTATAATTAGTGAGTTCAAACTCAGATCTAAACCAAAAAACCCTGCCAAGCCAAATTTTATTTGTATGGTCTGTCTGCTCATTTTCCTTTTAATGCCAAAAACCACTCAATATTGCCCAACCCATCTGAAATGTAAAAAAATACAAATATTTTTCTGTTTCATCACTGCATTATTGGATCTCCAGGATCTACACAAGTTTCTGCTTTTAAAACGTGAAAGAATATCTTCCTGACATTTCCAGAGTACATTATTCACTGTTGCACCAGACACACAAGTGGTAACGTGGCAATGAAGTGTTCTGGTTCTGTTCCTGGCAGTGACACTACGCTTAAGCAATCCACTCAGAACTATTCCCCTGATCCTGTTCTCCCACCTGGACAGTGTGTTGATAAGCCAGGGGGCTGTGATGATGAATTGACTCTGATAGAAGGTTCCCCATGGAACCGAATCATTGCATGACAGATTCCTGAGGTCAGGAGACTGTGCAAAAGACTGAGATCTCATAAAACACGGCCAGTGCCTCTGACAAATGGCCAGATCCTGCTGTCCTGCTCTGACAGCAGCAAATGAAAACAAACGCAAAGGCTAATGCCTGGAAGAGCGTGTTACCCCGGGTATGGCGGGGTGCTCCTGCTCTTTTCCTGCTGGGACTGGAACAGTGACAAGCTGACAGGACGTCCCTGCCTGGTTCAGCTGCTTCAAAGCCTGCTGGTATTTCCTTTGAGTCATGTTGGTGAAGAAGCTGATAAGGCTGAGCCAAGAGTCAGTGCGCTGCTAGTGCCTGTCTGCATCTGCCTGCGAGCGCAGATCTCTCCAGGACACTGTCACCAGGGCCCCCCCGGGCATGAGGCAGGGCTGGAGCCTCAGCTCTCGTTCCTGCTCCGTACAAACATGCTGCTATGTGTATTGGCTTCTTCTGGGAACAGCTCTATAGAAAAAGTCATGCCAGCGGGAACCAGTTGAAGAACAGACCTCTTACAGCGGGTGAGGATGTTCCATGCCCCATGTCCCAAAGCCTTCCAAACCTCCTCAAGCCCCTCCATGATGATTCATGCTTCAAAGCCAGGTCTGACACACGTTTCTGACCCTCTGAACCTGTGGGAGCCCAAGCATGCTCTGAGCCCACCCCGGGGGTCCCTTTGGAGGAACCCTGAGTGCCCCACGTGCAGGTTTCCTGGAGCACAAGCACCCTACAGCAATCCAGCAGCATTGGAGCATGGAGCCAGGACCTCTGCAACCAAAGAGCAAGCTGTGGGTGTATAGGTGTCTGTGAGTGGAAGCTTTTTCTAGGGGATGGGCAAAATTTGGAAGTACATCCTAGTCTCAGAGTCAGTCTCAGATTTTTAACCCAAACTGACTTTTGGCTTATCACTGGGGAAACACTCTGGGCAATCTTCTGCAATTATTCTGGTGCCTGGTTTGGGGAATGAATTTGTCATTCCCAGTCCTGGGCCTGCCAGTGACATGTTGTTAACATGGACAGACACGTTTGAGCTGAACTCATTGAGCATTCAGGAGCAGGCAGGATGGGATTTATCAGGATTTTCACAGAAAAGAAACTGCATCAAGAAGCAGCCTGACCCATCACTGCCTCCTCTCAGCTGCTTATAAAAGTGCTGTTTCCAAAGGCCAAGATGCCCACAGGCTCTGACTGACCACCCGCACAATAAGTCAGAATAACCTCAGCTGGGCTGGGCAGTGCTCTGCAATTCCTTGCCAATGCAAAAAAAAACCCTGAAAATTACAATCTCTTAATTTGTTCTTTTTCCTTTTTTTTTTTTTAAACTCTCAAAATTAATCATCCTTCCTAAGCTATAGCTATTAAATAGTTTTATTTTGAGCCTGCCCGGGAGCTCTCAAAGCCCAAGTTTTCCTCACAGGTGACTCTTGCTGAGCTGTTGGTGTGTGGCACTGCTGGAGTCTGCAGAGCTGCCATCCTCCAGGGCGGTGCTGGGACCATCGCAGGGTCAGGAACTGCTGACCACCGATTCCTGAATAGACTTGGCTTTGCCACTGGCTTCGCCACTGGCTTCAGTGCCAGCAGTGGAAGGCCAAAGCTGCTTGGAAAATCCCCCTTCCAAAGTGCAACGTGATAAGCAGCATATGGAGGTCTGCTACCTGTCTGGCTGACCTTTAAGGACTTTTAAAAACAATTTAGTGATCCCTGTCTGAACAAGTCAACATATGTGTGCAAAACTTCCTGATAAAGCTTTTGAGTTGTATCCCTGTGCCTAAATCATGCTCGGATTTTAGTGGAATTTCATCATTTTTACAGCAAGAAACACAATTTGTGGTGTGATAAACATGGCAGGGATGGAGCTGTGACTTTGCTTTTTAGCAAAGGGTTAGTTAACAGAGAGACAGGGAAGCTGGAAGAGCGATAGCTTCCGGGGGGGGCTCATGTAAGAAGCTGGACGGGGTCATTTCCACCAGTCACTTCCAACTTTCCCTGTGATTCCCTGAAGTTCTTCCAAGACAAACAAAACCCTGCTTGCTGAGGCTTTCCCAATCCTCCCTCTGACATGAGAGCGCTCTTCAGCAGAGACACATTCCCTAAAGCTGTTTGCAGCAACTGCTGCCTAATGACTATCATGCTGCCGGTTCCTTACAGATTACTTCAAGATGCTGATACATCCCGCCTGTCTCATCCAATTGGCTTCACTTTGGATTGCCTACAAGAGATGCAGTTGAACAAAATAAATGTAAACCAAAGCAAACCTCTGCTGCACGCTGCTGAGGAATACTGTTTGTCATGTAAAGGTCAACTGCTGTCAGACCGCTGCTAAATTACAGCATTATCTTTCTTTCATTCTTTCTTCTCCAGTCTAGGAAACAAATCAAAACAACAGGTCAGACCTGCAGTTGGAAGAGATGCAGATCCCGCGTGGGGCTGGAGTGGGCTTTAGCTTCCTGCGATCAATGGGTGCTCCGGGCTGTAGGGCTGGGACAGCCCCCCACCACCTGGGCAGGGGGAGAAAACCTCTAAAGGCATGCACAGAGCATCTGGGAAATGGGACTTGGTGGCTCTGCTCTGCTACTGATTTCCTGTGTGTCCCAGAACAATTCACTTAACCTTACTGTATTTCAGCTTCTCTTGGATTAAAAGAAGAGAGCATTGATGCTGTTTCTCTGCTTCTGCAGAGAGCAGTGGGGACAAAACCTTCTTTAAAGGCACACACAGAGCACCTGGGAAATGGGGCTTGGGGAGTCTGCTCTGCTAGTGATTTCCTCTGTGTCCCTGCGCAAGTCACTTAACCTTTCCATAATTCAGCTTCTGTTGGATTAGGAAGAAAAAAAAAAAAAAAAAAAGCATTGATACTGTTTCTCCACTTCCGCAGAGAGCGATGAGGACAAGGACCTGAAGAGGTGGCTCGTATGCTTTGGCCCTTGGGGCCTTTTAAGTCTTGTGAGATAGACATCAATTCAAACCTACATGTCAAATATTTTACATGGTGCCAAGCAAAGAGACGGAGCTTTGCGTTTTCTGCGGAAAGGTCACCACAAAACTATGTATCATTGTGAATTGTGCCAGAAATTCTCTTTAGTTTTATTTCCACAGCGAGGGGCTCTGTTTACGTCAGCATGTACAAACTTTAAAGAATCTTCAGACTTCTGCACCAGGCTGGGAAGCTTGCTACAAAATCCCGGGATGAGGCTAATATTGTCCAGTGTCCTGGCCAAACATACTGTACAAACCCCAGAGTTTTCTGCACGTTCAAACCGTATCAAGGCTAGCTGAAAATGTTCAAAATCTAGGAGACATGGAAGCAGGTGCTATACTAGGGATGATCTCCTACAACATCAGTGGAACATCCGTTCTGCACAAGGAGGAGTTCATCACGTATTCCTCGATGTCACCTCCAAATAACAGAGGAGAAAAACCTGCAGAAACTCCTTGTTTGTCTCTGTGGTTTCCATCTTAATAACCCTGTTGCAGCTGCTGTCATAATCACCGATCCCTGTTCTTACCTTCCCTTAATCTGGAAGAGGAAAAGCAGAAATATGATGTATAAAGGCCTTTGACACAGAGCTGACACTGTATTTCCTTATAATCTGAATAGTTCCGAAGTCTTATCTTGGTATTCTTCTAATTTGCCTTCAGTTGGAAAAAAAAAAAAAAAAAATTCTCTGGAAGCACTTGAAGAAGGGTGCCAAGGAGGCATTCATATAGCTGAACAAACTTCTACCTCCACAGACAGTATGAGAACTTACTTCATGCTTGAAACAGGAGGAAACAATCTTGTTTCTGTGCTTTCTTCACAAAGTTGTTTCCATCTCCCTTAATATGGGCTTTGGACAGAGGAGGTCAGCCCTAATAATCTTCATCTCCATGTCAGTCAGATACAGTCTTATCGTAACCAGGCATCAGTAATGCCTCCTTAATCTTGCCTTTACATGGAAAACAAACCTATTCTTGCCATATAGAACAGACCCTATCTTAGTGCTCCAGTTTTAACCTTTCTCTGGTTTGTGTCTGAAGTAGGAAGTACCCAATTTTTTACGGATTTACCTTTCAGATTATGAAATATTGCTCCTGGCACTTAGAAACCCATTCAGTTTTGCTTCTCTTGCTGCAAACAAGAAGTGATATCATCCCCACTGTAGCTGACTTCTTTCTTTTATGTCTTCTTCAGGAATAGTAGGGATGTTTCTTTGCATTTTGTAATACACAGCTGTCCTCATTGTCTGTAACCACAGAGCCCACCTAGCATTTCCACATTACTCCAAGTTATAACTTTGAAATATTCTAAGATTTAACACACAAGGAGCAATTTGTCAGTACAATATACAGCCACAAGCTCATTTCAGTGCTTGCAAATACAAAGACTGGATGCAGAATATAGATTTCATGTTGCTTTCTTATTAAAACAGTTTTGGACTGTGGACCTTAATACCCTATATGGTCAGATATGAAGACAATTCACTACTAGGAGCACTGCCAGCTAACATCCTAATCATTCCTCTGTTGCAGTGTATTCCATCCCTTGAAGATGGAGTACAGTATAGAAATCCAAAAGGATGAGCTGAATTTCAGTCCCTCTACCCTGAGGATGCCGAGAGTTTCAAATCCAGCTTTGAATTATACCGACTGTAGTGCCAAGTTGAGCTCCACTGTGATGTAGGATTTTATGAATATCTCTAAGAGACTAACTGGAGAGACACCTTTTCATACTGTACGACAAGAAGCTGTAATAGGATCCAGCATGGATAACCTTTACTGAGGTGGAGAGAACACAAGGTTCATCTGTATGAAATACCAAGAACACGAGCTGTGGAACAGGCAAACAGAAGCTTGAATGGCTTATAATTTTAGGTGTTGACTGGGCAGTAATAAATTCATGCAATTGTTAGACAACCCTGCCTTGCCAGCATTGCAAAAATTCCCTCCAATTGCACATTCCTTCTTTCTTCTTGTTCCACCTTTTCCTCCGCCTGCATCTGCTTTGTCTGCAAGCACTGAAGAAGAATCAGACCAAAGCTGAGATGAGGACACCAGCAAAGGACCTGCTTGTTCCCCGCGTGGAGGCCCTGATGCTGCTCTAACTGCCCACTGCATCTTGGACAAGCTCAAACACCCGGGACTGCAGTCTGTGTGCATCATTTCTGTGGCAGCTCTGCATTGAGCAGCCTCTTCCAGAGAAGTTTATGGCAGTCACTAGGGAGAGAAGCCATGGGCAAACAAAGAGCATTTTTAAAACAAGTCATCAAGCACAACTACATTTTCACGCTGTGGCATTGAGATTATGCACAGGCACGTTCACACACCCCTCCAGCGTGTCCAGAGCCTGCCTGGCAAACATCGGTGTGTGATTTGTGAGCTCCCAAAGCTTTGGCTTGCATCCACACTGTGCTCTATGTGTCCCTGGTGATATGTATCTTCAGTGCACTGGGTTCCTGCTCCAGCTTGTGTGCATTTACCGAGACAAATGATGGGCCCTGTGACAGTGTGGAGGAAAATAAATGAACCTTTGGTCTGAGAGGAAGAAACTGCCCCCAGAAAACAAGGAAAAAGGTGCTCCTATCTTGGAATGAGGTGAAAACATTTATTCATCAGCTATTTATTTTATTTTCTCTTTCTTTGCCTACTCCACTAACATATTTTAATTGTAATTACAATATTCAATAGCCTGTTGACAGAATGTCAGCAAGACTCTAGAAGGGCCTCAGTAGAAGGTCTCAGGTCCTTGCTAAGGCTAATTTTACAAGTGTTTCCCTTCTCTCCTGAAGCACTGCAGGGATAATAAAAGATCTTTCCTCCCTACGCTGAGACTAGAGACAGTGCCTTACAGTTCTGCTTCACATCAGCAGCTCTGAGTCACCTCCCGGCGCAGAGGCTTTCCTGGTTGAACAGAGGAGCTTCATTAGCGCACACAGCAGCTACTCCAGCCCAGCCGCCCAGGCTGAGGTGCTTAACACCCTCAATCATTTGATTTACCTCTTCAGAGCAAATTACTGGAACTCTACGTTAATAAAACTAGTCCTCGCCCTTGGATGGGACTCCTCATTTTCTTAAATATTGTCTCTTTACATTCCAGATCCTGGCTACTCTGAAAGCCATTGCATCCAATAAAGGCCCTTTAGGGCAACTGACTGCTTTATCTAGTTCTCCTCTGCTGCCCTGAACCATGAGAGCAAAAGGGGTTTTAATCACTATCTGCCAGCTATGCTCAGTACGGTGTAAAAAGAGGTGCAGGGAGCAGCAGCCAGACCCCAAGGTGATGCATGATAATTTGCGTGCAGGCAGATTACATTAAGGCACTGAGACATGAAGTGGTGGAGGTGTGAACTGAGACGGAGCCCAGTTGTTGGCCTGGGCACTCTCACGTGCTGTTGCCCTTCCTTTTTTTATCAGGGCTTTTCCTTTGTAATCTGTTGGTGAAACCTGTCTGTGGGAGTGAGAGCACAGCACCCCCTAACATGGCCTTTGCAAGGTGGGACACAAGCAGCAGATGGAGGGAGCACAGGAGAAAATGCTTCTTCCTAGGGAAAAAAGGAGAAGCAATTCGGGCTCCAGGCTGAATCCCCTTCTGCTGTCAGCAGGCAGCAATGGGTTGAGCTACTGATGATTCAGCTCTGCAGTTGCTGCTACATCCTTTTCCTTGCTTGCTTTCCCAGGAGAGCCCCCCTGACAGAGCAGAACAAGCAAACACCCTTTGCTGAACAACTGCACCAACAGGAACTGTCAGCAATGTCTCAGACCATGGAGGAATCCTGGCTGCCGATAGGCCTTTAGGAAACCCATGATTTACAATTTGCACCAGGAGTTACACGCTCACTTTTCCCCCCTTGGGTGAAGGATCCAGAGTTACCAATGCTGAATTTTTGTCATCAGCAGTGTTTGCTGGGGAGTGGTCCAAAAGTGACTGACACAAGGGTCCATTCTCTGAAGTTCGTTGTCCTATTCCGGGATGAAGTACATTTGCATCCAGATAAATCCTTTGAGTTTTATCAGTGGGTGTATATACAGATATGAGTAAGAAAACAGTGATAGACACAGCNCTTACAGCTGCTCAGAGCAATAAGGAGTAGGGATTATTGCCTCAGCCTCGATCATCTTGCAATGGCACCATCATTGCTAAAGTCAGAGGTGTTTTTATTTAAAATGTTTGCACGTGGCATATTGCAGGATGAGCCCAATGCTCCAGTCTTGCTCAGCTGCTCTGCTGGCAGCCAGGCACCGTCACTTGCATCCTCGCACCCTGCAGTTCTGTCAGAGCCTTGAGTCCCAAGGATTTCTGTGACGTGGTCAAATGGGACATAGGTGGGAAGGGGGAAGACCATGGCTACTGCTGTGCTGCCAGGCTGCCAATGTGTCCCCAGGGCTGAGGGGCTGGTGCTCCCCTCGTTTGATACCACTGCCAGGCAGGGGCATTCTGGTCTCCAGGGCTTTCCTGGGACGAGGTGAAGATGCAGCTCTCATCACTATCAGGATTTTCCCTGTTCTTCTGCTGCATACCTCATGGCAGCGTTGCCTTTCAGTCCTTTTTTCTGCCCCAGCTCCATGGCTTTCCTGGCTCCTGGACTGTTGGGCTGGGCACTGATACAGGCTTTGAAGTCACCGTGGGTGGCAGAGGAGCAGGAAGCTGGGGATTAACAGGATAATTTCTTGTGAAGGGGATAATCACATGCACATCGCACAGATCGGATAGCCTGCCTGCAAGCCAGAGCTACTCAGGAGGTGTTCCCCTGTGGTTGTTGAAGGGCTCGCAACAAAGTTCCTGTCCTATTCCGTATCCTAGCACTGGTTATGATGGCTGGCTGACAGAGGTCTTCTGTCAGAAATATTTTGTTTCTTTCCCTCCCCTGTGGCTGCCCTTCTTCACCCTGGGCACAGGCAGGGTGTTGCGTCCCCCCACCTGCAAACCCTGTGGTTTCTGGGTTTAACACACGGGATCTGTCCTGAGGCACAGCCCCTCCTGACCCCGCTCCAGTGCTGGGTCCCAGCACATCCACACAGACCCATCCCAGCCCTCCTGATCCCCCGGCCAGGTCTTGCCCGGGCACACTGTGTGGCCACCCTCGTTGCTCGGCTACCTTTTTTTCTTAAAGGGTTGGACTATTTAACTTTAATTAGTATTTACGTAATTAATAGCTTAGCAACAAGCTTGTTTTTCATTTCAGAACAAGGCCAGTGCTAAACAGTTACCATGTGCTTTTTATTTTGCTGAGTAAATATGTCAGTGGAAGGTAGGTGAGTAAAATGTAGATTTTGACTATAGGATACAGGAGACACTGCGCATGGAGTGAAAATTGTTCAAAGGTGGTTTGGAGGTCAGGTGGCAGCATTATATTATCGGGTCTAATCTAAGGGCATCAATTTGAAACAACACTCCAGGAAAAGGTCTGCATTTGAAGAAATCCAGACCTCAGCAGGACCTTGCCATAGTCCTGATAATGAACTTGAACGTGCAGGAGAGCGGCCTGAGAAGCAGCTACGAATGAGATGGTGCAGTCTAGTAAAGGACACAGAAAAGAAGTTCCAGCCTTCGTGCTCAGCTATACTCCTGTTTTGCCTCTTTGGGTTCAATATGAGGCATCTGTTTCCTGACATGGGCTCTGCTTTGGAAGATTTTAGCTTCAGAGAAGCAGTGATGAGGTATGAAAGAGCCAAGAGCTGGGTCTCAAGGGGCTGGGCCAGATGCTTTCGTTTATCCACTCACAGCGAAGCTCCTGTGAACCAGGGTCTCCCACCTCTCCCACAAAAGCTGCTGACTTCACTCATCACGATAATAATAACCCAGACTGTGAGGGTTGTTTAGTTAATGAGATTCAAATTCTTGGGGGAAAAGTTCAGAGACTTGGCTGGCAAAGTGAGTGATGGAGCCAGGACCCACCACCTCCTGGTCTCACACTCGGTCTGAAGGAGAAGGTTGTTACTCTTGGCACCAGAGACCAGCCAAAAGCAGCCGCCTCGTGTGCCCTGGACTGCTTCACCTGCTTCAGTAAACCATCCACATCCACCCTGGCTGGGAAATACCACTGTTGAAGTCAAGCTGCTAGCAGGTGAAGGACAGGGTTGATGTTTATTTTAGTTTAGTATATTTAAAGCCTTATAATTACTTTTCACATGGCTATTTCGTTATTATTTATTTTGGACTTCAAGCAGGATTTTCCCTTTTAAAACTGCACCCACTGAGACTCGGCAGCCGCCCTCACTCATGCAATAGGAATGAACTGAGATTTACAAGGAAAGTGAATGCATACCTTCCTTTCAAATGTTTCAGTCTTACCAGGATCTATCAACCACAGTCACCCTAAAACTCTAAATCTGGGAAGGGACGAGGCTTTTTTTCCAGATGAAGAGTGATTGTGTCTGAGATATGCTGCCTGGGATGGTTGTAGCTGGTGCAGCAGACATCCGACACGTGAACCACCAGGTCTCCTCCACCACGCGAACCACCAGGTCTCCTCCACACCTCTGCTCTGCCTGTAAAAGCATCCGTAAGTCATTATGGAAACTGTTTAAAGGAGTGAGGTACTCTCAAAAGGAAGCCTTCACCTCGGTCACCTATTGTGTTTTTGTGGGAGAAAGCCCCATGCTACATGTGCTACATTCCTTCGGTGTAGGCGGCAGCTCCAGACCCACCTTAGCCTGCAGCTGAGTGTCAAAGCCAGTCACAAAAGCTGTGCCCCTGTCCCAATGGGGACAGCGTGCTTGGGTTGCTGTGACCTCCTCAGTCTATTTCTTTCAGCTCCACAAAAGTAGTTTAGGAGATGAAACTAAGGATCTGTTGCAAACATCTGGTGGGAAATGTTTTGCAAACAGGTGCCAGGCAAAGGTTCTTGTTTCTTTACCAATGTCGCTCTGCCCCGATGTGCACAGCCCTGTGTTGTCTGCCCTGGGATGTGGATGCTGCTCCTGTACCATACCTCAGTCTTGAGAAGCAAAAGCAGCCGCTGAGCTGATAAAGGACAGCCACCTTCCCCACGTGCCCTAAGGAGGCAGAGACCACGCACCAGCAGGGAGCTGGGAAGCCCACGGGGTCCTGACACCCCCCCCCCCCTTCTAGCTAATCCTGTGCAGAGGGAGCTGCCAGCACCAACAGGGATGCAAACAGGTCTCTCCCTGTGAGCCTTGTACCCACAGTCCACACACATCCGGCTGGTTCCCTGTGCTTACATTACAAATGGGACATGATGACTAATTACCTCATCAATGACAGGGACAACAGGGAGAGCAGGGAGCTATGGTGACTCGCAGAGAGGTGAAAAACTGAAATAAAGCCCCTTGTGCTCCTGCTGAGAAACACATGGGCCCCTCTCGTGCGAAGGAGGTGGTTCGAGGACAGCACAGCACATCGGCTCTCTGCTGGCTTTGGGCTATGCTGGAGGAAAGTGCACAGACCCTGCTAGGTGCCGGATCCCCAGGACTTTTATTTTAAGTACAAAGTCAATTTGTTTGACTGCATTTGCATTTATAGCACCTAAAAAATCCCCCATACAACTCCACGAGCTTCATGCATTGCATACTGCTCTTTTTGGGCTATGCAGCAGAGCTGCCAGGCACAGGCATGACCTTCTGGCAAGAGCCTTCCAACCTTGACACGCAGGGACCTGGCAGTGGTGGGGAGAAGAGTTCAACATGATTTTCAGAGTAATGAGCAAAGCATCTTGGCAGAAGAGCCAGAGGAGCTGCTAGAAACCCTACAGATGGCCTGGAGGGAGGACCTCTGCCTAAGGAGAGGGCAATGGCTTCTCTGCCTTCTTCCCTCCCTAATCCTCACACCAGATCTATGTTTACATCTAGCTCTGCATTTCGGGAATGCAGGATCTCCCTCCTTATGCCACCTACCCCTCCAGCTCCAGGTCTCTGGGACACCTCCCCCTGCTTTCCACTTCCATCAGAGGGTTACACAAGTGGTTATGAAACCAAATGGCTTTGACCTTTGAAGTGGGAAAGCAATGGCTGGGCAGGGCTGAATTCAATGCAGAAATATGTACAGGCACACCAGGAACGTTGTAGTCATTTCTTTCATTCTGGGAAGAAGGCAAGGAGCCAGCACATGTTATGCTCGATTCATAATGATGATTTTCATTATGACTCGTGGTTTACCTGACCTGGCCTTCTGCCGTGCCCTGGGGTGCGGAACTCAGAGACATTTTCAGGGAAAAATGTTTCTAGAACTGGAAATGAAAGTGCAGAAAACTCCTCCTCGAGGCATCTAGTGGCTTCCTGCAGAGCCACCCAGCTTTCTGTGCTGACTGCCAGGGCTGGACCAGCGCTGCAGCAGCATCTCCAGGGATGCAATCGAAGAAGTCCTCAGGCATCATGCACAACCTTTTTTTGATTAAAAAAGCTGAACCTGGTGAAATGAGGGAGAGCATGCCTGCTCTCTGGGGAATGGGGAGGAATTCTGGAGGATACAAGGTTCTCAAAACATTGAGTCTATGCCTCCATCCAAGAGCTTAATTACCTGATTAGGAGAGAAAACCCAGGCTTGCAGGTTGTCTATCTGTTAAGCTGGTTGGACTTGCAACCACTTTTTATCTCAAGTGTTCTGCTGTGAGCTGGCGGGAGAGGTGAATTTGAGTTTGCCAAGGCTAATTTTAGTAAGAGACAGCCTTACACTTTTTCCCTCAGGGCTAGCTACATTAAAACAAAATCAACCACAGATTAAAATCACCCAATTACCATACTATAGCAAATAAAAACACTAGCCAGAGATGTAATCTCACGTGCTATTAAAATGCACTAACACACAAAACACCATTCACAGATACCATCTCCTAGATGAATGCCACACACAATAGCCCATCTAAAAGCGATTACTTGCATTGTTTAAGGAGTCACACACAGTGTTTGTTCTGACATTCCAGAGTGGGCTGGCGTGGGTAAAGAGTCTGGGTTGCTGTGTGACATGGTCCCTCGCACTTTCATGTGCTGCTCTGTGTTCGGATGGATTTAATTAATAAGCCAAAAAAATGAGGACTCATTGATGTACAGTAGTGTCAATATGTGATATGAGCTGTAAATGTGCAGGAAATTTCTCCCAGAGCTAGGGGATAAGTTAAACAGGGTTCACACATCACATGCCATGAGCAGGGGGAGAAGGGACAAATGATGTGTGAGCTCTGGAGACTGAATTCTGCCCACCTCCTTCTGTGGTACCCATCACCTTGGTATCTTAGTGCTTACCAACCCTGTTGCTGCTAGACACGGTCCCTACTTAGACAAATTTGTTGATGGTAACTAGCGAAATAAGTATCTTTGCATGTTCTGGAGATGTTTGTATCCAGGACTCTCAGTGTGATCATTTTCCTCAAATGCATTCACTTCTAAAGGATCCTCCTGTCCCCCAAATCGTGCTTAACACAACCGCTGCTTTCTTTCAGGACATGGATTCACTGTCATGTCAGGAGCAAAATCTCCATGACAGTTCCCACTGCAAATGTTCAGCCTCTGTATAAAACAGGATGGCTGCAGTCAGACTGAGGCATTACAAAGAAATGAGGCAAACTTGGGCTTATCCTAAGCCACTGGTGAATTGTGATTTCCTTTTTCCAGCAAGGTATTTGGAGAAAAAATGGGACCATATGTGATGTAACCACAAAGAAAAACCTTTTTAGCACTAGCTTGTTAAATCTGCTCCAAAAGAGCTGACACACATTAGTGGATGTTCTCTTCAGGCACCTGGAGGAATAAGGATGACACTCACTGAGGGAAAACAGAAAATTAAGAGCACAATGACTGAAAAGGTCTATGTGATCTAGGACCAAATGCCAAGGGCTACAGTCTTTTCTCTTTGTGTGTATTGACACTCCAGGTCTGGAGCCACCTATGCAAATGCTAAGCACTTGCCCAGGGGCTCAGACATCATTGTAGCTCCACAAGGATTGCACAGCTTTTGAAGGATGCCCCCAGGATAGCCAGGCATCTGCTGTCAGTGTGGGCACAGCAGACATCACCTGCCCATACTGTAGCTAGCCAGGGCACCATAATCTCCAGCATGGGCTGTTCAAATCTGTCCAAGATCTTGGCATTGCTGAAGCTCTTCCACCTGCATCCTGACTGCTGCTGTCAGTCCTCCTGGCCACGTGTACAGGGCAGAGCTAGGGTTAGAGCTCTGCCTTGTCTCTACCTGGCCATCTTCTCCTTACACACACCTCAGCTCCCCAGCTGGCTCTGTCCTGCCAGGTGCAGGGCACCCAGGCACCAGCTATTGGCTTGGCCCCAGCACATGTTGGTGCACTGGCTTTCAGACCATGCCAAGGGCCTTGCCCACAGTGGAAAAGGCAATTAAACTAAATCAAAATCCCTCGAGTTTGCCCCGGATGAAGAGCATGCACACCACAGCCACCATGGCCATGCCGCCCTGCAGCAGTATGTGGACATGTCTGAGTCACAAATCCTCTTGAGCCATCCCTCAGAGCTGAGGGAAAGCTTGGTCTGAGCAGCAGCCACACAAGCTATTTTGTGTTTGATATGCAGCAGATTTGATAAGAAAGCTCTCAGGAAAAAACAAATTTCCTCTTGGACTCAGTAGAACTGGGCACAAATTCCAGCACACAGAGTTCCCTTTCCTACCAGCTCATGAAGTAGCCTTCTAAAATTAGGAATGAGAGGTGAAGCTCTGGCCCCACCTCAAGCAGGGTCCTCTGTCCCCAGGACCAGGATTCACCTGAGGGGTACAGCATACCCTCATTGATGGTGGAGAGGTGAAGAGGACAGGGGGCCCTGTGCTTTCTGTGTCACTTCCCTGGTGTGCTGCCTAAATGCCTGCCCATTATTTATGTGAGTCAGAGGTTTTTACTGGGTCAGCGTAGGTGCCATGCAATTTGCCTCCTGCCTAATGATACCGAGCGTTGTCACAGGAGCTCAGACCGCCCTGCAAGAACACAGGCAGGAAAGAGGCTGGCAGTGATGGGCAAGGAAGCTAAGAGTGGCCACAGCTCAGTGCATTTGTGGTTGAAGCAGGCTTGCCTGCCTCACACTGTGAGTGTGCAATTCAGCATGGCTCCAGGCCAGGCTCCTGTGAAATTGTGGGTATGTTTATTTAGCCTCATCTACTCTGTGATCCCAGGCGCCCATTGCACCTGACCAGTGTCTCCTCTGGTCGCTGGGTGGGGGTGATGGAGCAGAAGCCATCTCGGTGCCTGGAAGATGGGGTGCATTTTGCACTCCCCAAACCTCCACTGTGCAGCAAACTCCCCTGCTGCAGCCTCACACCAGGGCTCTGCACCATGTGTGGAATCAAGATACAGGGGAGTGGACAAGAAAAGACTGCTGGCAGCATGGGCTCAGAGGTCACTGCCAGGGACGAGTTGAGAGGGAGGTGTGGGTTAGAGACAGTGGTCTCTTCTGCTTATGAAAATGATGTTCAATATGTGAAAAGCAGTAATGAGAAGAAAAAAAACTCTTGATAACAATCTTTTATCTCTGTCTATTATTCTGATGCTCTCTTCTGGTTCCTCTGTTGCCCTCATGCTGTGTCATTTTATAACCTGTATTCACCATCAGTATTGATTTACCAGCGAGCAGTTCAGTATTTTGCCCAGAAACAATGAATCTCTGGTGTTCAGCTTTTCCAGCCAGTGAAGTGTTCCATGTAAAATGCCTCAGTTTTCACTGGGGTCATTGCTCATACTCAGCAATTTCCTTTTTCCTTGGTCTAGTCTAAAAAAAAGACAATAGCTGCTACCCTACAAGTGCCAGTGCTTCAGAGGTTAATAGCCATGATCTCCCATACTGGGCAGATGCCCTGGAGATGCACAGAGAGGACCAGAGGATCCTGCAGCCTTGGTGCAAGATGAATGATTTCCGGGGATGGGCACTCTTTAACAGCAGTGGCACCTGTGGAAGTGTGAGGGATGCTCCCACATCTGGTCAGTGCTGTCTCAGGCACATTGTGCCATCCTGCAGCCCCCGGAGTGGGGCAGAGCCCCTCTGCCACCCTGTCCCCCCTGCGCAGCATGGGGTGGCCAAGGTCCCCGGGGGTGCTAGGGCTGCGGACGGCTTCCCAAGGGTGGAGGTGGCAGCATGTCCCCTGTGGAAAAGCAGGAGTGTTTTTGTCCCTTCTGGTGTCCTCCCCAGTGCAGGCAGGTGCCGAAGGGAGCCCTGGGCTTCTCCTTGCTGCTGTGGCTTGTGGAGCAAGGAGACCTCACCGGGCCGCACAGAGCTCCCAGAGAGAAACAAGCAAACAAAAAAATCACTTTAACACTCGAACCCTAATTTCTAATTGTACTGTTGTTCCAAACGAGCATAAACGGGAGATAACGGGGAGCTGCGGGTCACGGGTGGCTCCCCCTCATGGCTTGTGGAGCATGAAAGGAGGAGGAACCAGCCAGGAGGCTGTGTGGCTGCCACACCAACCTGCCGGAGCTCCCAGAGCCCTGCCAGCTGCTTTGAAGCAGGAGAACCAGGAACCCCCAGAGGAAGGCAGAGGTGAGCCCCAGAACGTGTCCCTGTCCCCCTTCCCATGAGCCGGTGACCTGCCCAGCACAGCCCTGCTGCGTGCTGCTGGTGGCAAAGCCGGGCACACACCAATGTACATGGCGGGGGAAAGGGGAGAAGCAGGATGAAGCCCCTCTGAGCAGGCACTGCCAAATTGTCTGGAGGGTGCCTGGCATGGCTCAGGCCAGGGTGGGCTGCTCGCCCCCGGCAGGGGCTGGAGCTACTCAGCAGCCAGGGGAAGAGGAACGCATCCGTGCTCTCTGCACGCTGCTGCTCGCCAGCCCTCCCCGCAGTGACACGCCAGACAAATACTGCTACTTATCAGTTCTCTGCAAGAAGAGAATTTTACAAATTCCTCTCCTGACAAACACTGTGTTAAAGACTGTCACTTCCAAGCGCTTGCCAAGGGCCTGATCTGGCCAGCTGCTTAATATCAGGCTGCTTCGTGCTTTTCAGCTTGTGGTGAGCATCTGGGCAGGCAGGGTTAAGGGCAGCATCCCAGCTCGTCAGTCCTGAGGAAAGTCTTGCATGCCCGAAAGCCTGGCTGTTTTTTCCAATTATGTCAGCTGGGCTAATAAAAGTGATTACCTCTTTCTACCGACCCTGCCTTTCTCATTGATCCCACAGGCCATTCTTCAAATGTCACCCAGCAAGGAGGGAGCACACATCCAATTATAAAAAGAAAAGATTAGCGTGATGACAATGCAGTGGGGTCAGTGGTGCAGATGTGCCGCACGAAACAGATGAGATGTGCCTGGTTTTGACATCCTCCAAGCACAAGGAACCTAGAAGGGGACATTTTGGGGTAGGCTGAGGCTCTCCTCAGCACTTTAGGCAGCATAAGAAATACAAACGTAACTGTTTTCCTAACCTCTCCTCTGAGGTTTGGTATTACATTTGTTTAGATAAGAAGCCTTGAACATGCTGGAAAGCTAGTAACTACTCAAAAGCACAGATAGAGGCACAGAAACCTCAAAAGCAACTCAGGCTTTGGGTGATGAAATTGATTTTTATGTGGGGAAAATGCCTGCCTGTATTTTGAGCCTGTGTTCACTAGTCCCACCTCCTGTGGAACCTGGCTGCACAGCCAAGGGCAGAAATCAGCTCAAGCCACAGGCTCACCTCACAGGTGAGCAAAGATTGACAACACAAGCAGGACCTGCAGAATCAAGGAAGAAAAAATAGGCTTTCTCTGCTTCCTCCACCACACCCTGTAAATCAAAGCAGAGGTTTGGGCTTCTTTGATATAGTACAACAAAGACAGAATATGTAGATGTAAACTGGGTTTGCTGATTTCTGCACCCGGGGCCACAGAGTCTTCCAGAGTCCTGAACGATGGATGTAGGGCTGTTACCAGGGTCGTGTAGGACATACAGATGCCTTTGATATAGCACTTGTTACAAAGCAGAGAACTTACCTCTGACTCTTCCAGACCTGGTGTTTCCCAGCAAGTCCCAAAAACTGCTTCTTGTCCTGTCAAGACTCAGTGCTTCATGCGAGGAGAACGTTTGTGTGTCTATTAGAACAGGGGACCTAATGCTTTTTGAATGCTTTGATTTGGTGTCAGAGTATTCGCAGATGCCACCCTAACCCACAGGAAACAGCACAGCAAACTCGCCAGGCTATTACCAGAAACTTTCTTTGATCACTTTATGGACCTGTCTGATCAGCTCTTAAGAAAGAATGGGGAACAGGGAGCTGAGCATGGGTAGTTCCCACACCTTCTGCTTTCCTTTCCCCATTCTGCTCTGCTCTCCCACTATTGCATCTCATATGCACCTCCGCTTTTCCAGCGGTTTCTTGCCGCGCTTCCCCTGCGAGATGTGTGCTGCTGGCCCCTGAGCAGAGGGGTGTGGGGACACCTGTGCGCATGGGAGCCAGGGAATGGATACTGCAACCTGCAGGTGCTCACGGAGCCTGTGTGTGCCTACGGACCAGATCCTCAGCTGCTGGGAAGGCTGTGAAAGCCAGTGGAGTGCTGCAGTCCCCACCGGCTGGTTAGAGTGGTACCTGTCGGTATGCATAGGAAACATACAGCCCCGTTTATCTCAAGGGTGGGCAGGGGAAACTGATAATTAGCTAAGGTCATTAGCACCGCACACTGGCTTCTCCAAATGCCTCTGCGTGTCTGCAGTGGGAGGGGGTGTCCTGCGGGTCTTCTGTTCACATCTCTTCATTTTTAAAACCTCTGAAGAGTGTGAAGGCAGAAGTGGAGTGTGCAAACAGTACGGGGAAGTAGATTCCTGTCTAGACGGAAACCTCATACCACCGAAACTGCTTTTCATCTATTTCCTGATTCCAGCACCTCATTTGCCCCTCTGTTTTAAACCACAAAGCTTCCTCTCCGTACACCCATCTCTTCTCTATAAATAGCCCGAGTGCAGCTGGGGTGCAACACAGACACCCAGCGAGCCATGGTGTGGGGCTGGCAGGGAGAAGGCTGCACCAGCACCTGGCCCTTGGCACTGTGGCACGGCCTTGCCATCTGGGAAAAATGGGTCAGAACCGTGAAGCCCCATCATACTCTGGCAGCTGATGTATTTTAAGTAAGATCTAGCATTAGTAACTGTTTAATTGCTAATGAAGGTGGGAGTCCTCCACTGCCTCTGCTGTGGGAGGGCCGTGATGCAGCACCCAGTGAGACACGGGGCAAAAGCAACTCCTTCTATTCTCTCTTTCTGTGGCATAAGGTAATTTTAGAATCACAGCCTTCAAGTTTTGCTGTCACCTCCGCAATACCCCCGGGTCCTCAAGGCAGCGTGATGTGTTCCTGAGGGAGAGTGGCATGAGGCTGGACAGTGTCAGCACAGAGCCATGCGCAGAAACAAAACTCCAGCAGCAGCATTATCTCCTGTTAGGTTAAAAGGAAGTTTGCAGAATTCCTTAGTCCTTATTTAGCAGATTTGTTTGCTTTGGAGGGAAATACTTGCGATAGTGCCCGGGGCTGACCAGATGCCTGGTTGCAGCATGGCAGTGCACAGCAGTCGCATAGCTCCCTGCGCGGCCAGTGCTCCCCAGACAGCTGAGGAGACCCCTTGATAGCTCCAGGGTTTCTGGGCTGGGCTGCGGCTGCAGCACTCAGATGCACCCCCCAGTCTGGGTGCCTGGGTGCTCACCGGGGTGCTGGGCTGGGGGTGAAGCTGCAGCAATAGTGCTGTGCTGGGGGCCGGGAGGGACAGAGACCTGGGTGACATCCTGGCACAAAGTGACACCGGTGAGGATGGGGGCTCTCGGGAAAGCCAAACCCCAGTGCCCAGCTGGGGACAAAGTCTCTGTGAGCACCAGCGGCCTCAGGATTTCCCTGGTGCCATGTGTCCTGGGAACACCCTGGGGCAGGGAGTGCACGTGGAGAGGGGGTGCATGTGGGGTAGGGGGTGCGTGTGTGTGGCACCGGCAGGTGGAAGGCACGGGGGCATTGCCGAGCAGGCAGCGCGGGAGAGACGGGCAGGGTGGAAAGCTAGGGACACCCTGGGGCGGGGAGCAGCACGCGTGGGCTGGGGGGGGCACGGGGACACCGAGGCGTGGAAGCACGGGTGGATCCAGGGAAAGACCAGGGGGCGGGGAGCACACGCGCGGGGCGTGGGGACACCGCGGGGTTGTAGGACGCGTGGCCGCAGGGGGAGCGCGCGGGGCGGGGACACGCGTGGAGCGGGCAGCCGGGGCGCGAGAGGACCGCGGGGAGGGGATACGCGCGAGGTGCGCGCGGGGCGCGGCGCGGGCTGCCATTGGCTGTAGCGCGCTGATGTCACGGCGGGTGTCGCTATAAGCTCGGCGGCGCCTAACGGGCTGGGACAGTCGGGCGGGCGCGCGACCGACGCGCCCGGGACGGTGCGGTGCGGTCCCAGGCACGCGCAGGCGGAGCGTCCCCCCCGCGCCCAGCCCGCCCGGGACCTGCCGCCCCGTATGTGCAGCGCTGCCGCGGAGGAGCCCTAGGCAGAGCCAAGCCCCCGCCGCCTGCCCGAGTGGCTGCTGGAGGGGGGCCATGGGGGTGGCAGGCACCGAGCTGCCCGGCGGGAACGTCAGCACCAACCAGAGCGCCGCCGACCCCACGCTGTCGCGGGATGTGTGGATGGTGGGCATGGGGATCCTGATGTCGGTGATCGTGCTGGCCATCGTCTTCGGCAACGTGCTGGTGATCACTGCCATCGCCCGCTTCCAGCGCCTGCAGACTGTCACCAACTTGTTCATCACCTCGCTGGCCTGTGCTGACCTGGTGATGGGGCTGGCCGTGGTGCCCTTCGGCGCCAGTCACATCATCATGGAGATGTGGAAGTTTGGGAACTTCTGGTGTGAGTTCTGGACCTCCGTGGACGTGCTCTGTGTCACGGCCAGCATTGAGACCCTCTGCGTCATTGCTGTGGACCGGTACTTTGCCATCACCTCCCCTTTCAAATACCAGAGCCTGCTGACCAAGAGCAAGGCACGCGTGGTCATCCTCGTGGTGTGGGTGGTCTCAGCCCTCACCTCCTTCTTGCCCATCCAAATGCACTGGTACCGGGCAGACCGTGTCGAGGCCATCCTATGCTACGAGAGCGACACGTGTTGTGACTTCTTCACCAACCAAGCCTATGCCATTGCCTCCTCCATCATCTCCTTCTACCTACCACTTGTGGTCATGGTATTCGTGTATGCCAGGGTCTTCCAGGTGGCCAAGAAGCAGTTGCAGAAGATAGACAGGAGCGAGGGGAGGTTTCACAACCAGAACAAGGAGCAGGAGCAGAAAGGGGGAGCTGGGCACCGCCGTTGCTCCAAGTTCTTCTTGAAGGAGCACAAGGCCCTCAAGACTCTGGGCATCATTATGGGCACCTTCACGCTGTGCTGGCTGCCCTTCTTCATCGTCAACATCGTGCACGTCATCCAGGACGACATCATACCCAAGTACGTGTACATCCTCTTGAACTGGCTGGGCTATATCAACTCTGCCTTCAACCCTTTGATCTACTGCCGGAGCCCGGACTTCAGGTACGCCTTCCAGGAGCTCCTGTGCCTCCGCAGGTCCGCCCTGAAGATGTATGCCAACGGCTACTCCAACAGCAACGGCAAGAGCGACTACAACGAGGAGGACAACGGCTACCCCCTGGCACCGGATAAAACCTGCGAGTTGCTCTGCGAAGAGGGCTCCTTCCCTCACCCCGAGGACTTTTTGCACTGCAAAGGTACTGTGCCTAGCGGGTAGCTGCAGACGCGACGGGCTCTGGCGTGGCACACATCGGTTATAAAGATGAGCCTTTCTCTAAGGAAAAACAATCCCCCCCAATAATAATAATAGTAATAATTATAATAATACTCTCTAGAGCGCACCTAAAACCTAACGGCTGCAAGAAACCCAAAGCTCAGCGAACCTGCAAACAGGTGGGGGTTGCCCCGGGCAGGGTCGAGCTACTTGCAGAGGTGGGGGGGGAGGGATTTTAAGGCTGGGGAGAAATCTCATGCCTGGAGGAACTTCCCGGCCGTGGCCGGTGTTAAACTACCTCATGTCTTCGCTGTTCGCGGCCGGCGGCTGCGGCTGGAGCGGGGCCGGGGCTGCAGCCCCCCGCCCCGGCGGAGCCCTCCCTGCGCAGCCGGCGCCCCGCGGCACCCTGCCCGGTTCCCTTCTCACAGCCGGCCGGGAGGGCAGCCTGGGGCGGTGGTGCCAGTTTGTCCAACCCAGGGGACTGTGCGGAGGTGGCCCCCTGCGACAAAATAAGTCCCTGGAGAGGGGATGCTGGAGGGGGCTGACCGCGGCTCGGCGGGGCTGTGTCGGACCCGCGGCTGTTGCCGTCGGTGGGACAGTTCAAACAACGCCCAGAAACAAGGAATGTTGTGGGTTGTTTTCTTTTTTTTTCTTTTTTTTTGCCAAGTGCCATAGGACTTTCCGCTGAAATATTAATAATGATAGAAATAAATGAACTGTTTGCCCAGAATGTGAGACTGTGACTGCGGGACTCAGGAATGTGGTTTTGGGAGGTTGGGTGAAATGCTGCTACAATCACAAACCATTCTTTTGCTGAGGCTCCAACCAAAGCTTTCAAACTGCCCGGTTTGCTTAACTCCGTCTAAAATGACAGCGAGCCCGAGGAGGTGGGAAGGGAGGAGGTTTTTCATTATCTGTGGCAGGCTGGAAGCACAGCTCTGGCCGTGGGACGTCTGTAGGTTGGTTGGTTGGTTTGTTTATTTGTTGGTTTTTTTTCCCCGTGCGGCAGGCTTTGCATTTTGTTCCCGAGTTGCAAGAGTTGGCGGCGAGCGCGCAGGGCTGTCAGGGGCGGCAGACACGGGCGGGCAGGTGTGGGCTGCGGGACGGGGACAGGGACAGCGACGGGGACAGAGACTGTTTCAGGGCTGGCACTGCTGCCCCGGGGGCTTGCTCGCTGAAAGTCTCTAGCTGGAGGAAAGCAGCAGTCGGGGGCGAGATGGAGCTTCCCTCCCCTGTTCCCTTCACCTGCGGCTGCTGTGCGAAAGGGAGGACCGGGAGGATGTGCGAGTGCGGCGGGGGGTGTTTCAGAAACACTGGGCAGAGGTGGGGGGAAACGGGACCTATGGGCGCTCGCTGGGGCCGTGGCGTCCCGCGGGGGGACGCTCCGGGCACCGCGTGTGTGTGGGCTCTAATCCCCCCCACGCAGTTCCACGCACCTGCCCTGCACCTCGGGGGTTTTGTTTGCGCTGCTGCTGGAGACGTGTCGTGGGCAGTTTGGGGGTCGGGTGGGTCCCCGGCAGAGCTGGCTTTGCAGATCAATGGTGACCCAGAGCCGAGTCCCCTAGGGCTGTCACCCCCTGCTGCAGGTGGCAACAGGGGGTTTGGGGCAGCACTGCGAGGCAGCTGTATTTCTGAGGCTGGGAGCAGGAATGGGGCAGGGTTTCTGGCTGCCAACACCTCTTTGCAGTCCCTGTGTGGCCCCGGATCTCATGGATGCTCTGAGAAGCACTTAGTGCAAGTCTGCTGCAGCTGCTGTAAGGCGCAGGGCAACAAAAACCACTTCTTCAAGCTCTCACACCCCTCATGGTAAAACCCCACCTGTCTTTTGTGGGGCTGGGGTCTGGAAACTCCCAGTGAAATGCCTTCTTTCTTTCCCAAAACTGTCCTGATTGTGCTTGGAAAGGGTGCTGGGAAGGAGGAACAGCTGTAAGAGCACAGTTCTCCCCTAACCCTGCCATGGGTGCTGGCTCACTTGCCAGCCTTTCCAGCTCAGCACTACAGCAGAGGCAGGGAATGTGCCCGAAAGCCCTTCCCTCCCGACTCTCTCTGTCTGCTTTGCTGCCTGCGCTGTCACTGGCGTGGTTGTCACCAGCGGCTGAAGTCCTTTGTGCATGAGCTGCTTGGGCAAAGGAGGGGTGTGATGGCATGGTGCGATGTTTGAGGCCCCAGGTCAGCAAAAACATTTGCTTCTCAGATAAACATTAACAGGCTGTCCGAGCAGGGCGAGACCCAGCGCAGGACCAGGACGGGCAGTCAGGTGCTGTTTGCTTCATACTGCACAAGGACTGGAGTGCGAGATGTGCTGTGGAGTCCATGTAAGGTACACGTGCTCGTGTTAGGGATGCACTTTAGTTCAGTGCGGGCCGTGATTATTATGTAGCATTCAGGGAGAAGTGAAAATTAATCTCTTGATTTAGTGATCGCTGTCTCCGGTGTTGTTTAATCTCCTGTGTTTTTAATTTTGCCAGGCGCTTGCTGTGTTTTGCAAGGGTAGGTTAGCAGGTAGCAAGGACACAGAGGGAGGAGGTGTCCCACAGGGACAGCCAGCTCCTGACAGGGGCCAAGCCAGCCTCCAGCAGGGTCAGCAGCCAAACTCACCAGCTGTGGGGCAGGACCCTCCGGCACAGAGAAATCCAGTGTCCACATTTCAGTTGCTGTCTGTATTTTTACTATTATTAATTATTTGCATTTCAATAGCACATGTTGCAGACCAGGACTTCGTTGTCCAAGTAATTGTTCTATTTGTTTGGCTGTCTGTGTCCATACTCAGATGTTGCAGCTGTATGTAGCCAAAGCCAAGAGACGAGCAAGTGGCTGATTGCAGAACCACCACAGCATCCAGAGCACACGGGTGCGGAAGGGACAGGGGACATTGGGCTGTTTGCACTGGGCAGTTGACCTTGGTGCTCCAATGCTCAGCTACAGTGTTAAGATGCCTGAGGCTTGCTGTGAGGTCTGTGGTGAAGAACTGATGGCTTTGCTCTAAGGCAGCATTAGTAAAACCAGTGAAAATGATCTGTGTGCTTCTGGGGGCAGAGAAAACAGAGAAACATGGGAGGAGAAAATATTGTGGCACCATCAAAGCCAAATCGACAAACCTTTCCTGTTCCATTGTTGAAAAAGAAATCTGTGTACAGGAATCCTTTGGCCTGTTAAGATATTTTATAATAAAAAAATAATTTTATAGATACATGTTAGGCATTAAAAAATGGAGCATTGAAGTGGGGACACTAGCTGCTTAAATTGATTTCAGGGTACTTGGGATTTAACACTAGCAGAGAGTTGGCTTGAGTTAAATACATCTGATAAAACACACAGCAGTGACTTCATTTGAGGAAGATCACTGTGACGAAATACCAAATTATTGCTGCAAACAGAGCAGGCTACCTTCTGTGCTGCTGGTTTGTACCTTACACCGCTGCTGCAAAGGGGTAGAGCACGGGTGGGGTCCTGTCCAGCCCCCAGTGTCAGTGTGTGCAGCTAACCAGAACTCTGCGGTACATTCATGGCTTTTGGCCACTTTGTCCAAGCAAATTGTTATTGGTTTTGAAATCCTGGTAAAGATGAGCGTCACAAATGCAGCTTTTTGTGTTGTTACAAAATACTGTCCTTGCCGTAGGTCCTGCTTGTGATTCGGGCAGCTGTAGTTTCCACATCAGGGGCTGTCTTCCCTTGTCCTCCAAAACACGCAGAGTATCGAGAGCTGCTGAGTTAGGTCAGTCGTTTGCCTCTTGGGACTGTTCCTGGAGAGCTTTTGCTTTCTGGGAAGCCCAGTCTTGAAATACAACCTCCTGCTTGCTCCAGCACTGGGGAAGCGTGGAAGTGGAAGGGGAGCTGGCGGAGGGGACAGAGCCTGGGTGTGGATCCCCACCAGGGAGCATGACAGGAGCATCTTCTGAGGGTGGGCTGTTCCCAGAACACCTCGTATCCTGAATTGTTCAGCACTGCTCATCAGTGCTTCTCGCATTGCCATGGGGCATCAGGGTGGGCACACGGAGCTTGGCTCCTCTCTGGAGCCAGGTCCATGGCTGGTGGCCTCCCCTGTGGTTCAGGTGAAGGTGGGACCCAGCCTAAGGATGCTGCCAAGGCAGTGGGCATGGCAGAGAGGGAGGGAAGATAATTAAATCACCCAGTGCACCCAACTGTTTGAAAATAGGCCAGGGATTAGCAGTGTAGAAAGGAGAGCCTGGCTTTTCCAGGAGGGAGCGGATGTGTGAGCAGGCTCTCCCGCGTCACAGCCGCTAGGCTTTTCAAAGGGCTTATTTATGTATTTATGTACTGTAAGGAACATGTTTTTGCTGTGGAGGGGAGGGTATTGACGGGGATGGCTAGGAGTAAACAGCAGGCTGCAATCCATCTCCCAGCACCTCCTGCCCTTCTGGTATTACCGTGCTCCTGCTGCCAGGAGCCTCCAGCACGCTCACGGGCCAAGGGAAGGGCTTTTGTCCCCCTCCTTTGCCAGTCCTCTGCGCTGAGTGTTTGTTTTCACTGGTACGATGAATCCATTTCCCAAGGAGATGGGTTTATGAGCACGTTCATTCCTCTGGCAGGAGGGAGGATGGCCTGGCTTGTGTGTTGCCTTCTCTGCTCTCTGTCAGCAGATAGAAAGTGCCGTTCTTCTCAAAGCAGCAGGGAGGCAAAGCTTTCCCAACTGACCGTGGCAGTGCCTGGCTGTGTCCCTGGGCAGTGAGGACGGAACGGAGGAGCCAGGGAAGGTGCCTGCTGGGCTGCTCACCAGTCTTCCCCCATCCAGCCCTGGTGAAGCACCTCATTCCTTGGCTGACTCACATCTTTTGCTCCCTTGTGAGAGAAGTATCAGTGTCTGCACTTCAGGTTTGCAGTGTGCGTGGTACCCAGGGTGGTTCCTCAGGCTCAGATGAGCAAGGGCTGTTTTGAAAAGCCACCTTGACCTTGAATGTTGTTCTCAGCAGGAAGGTGGTGTGACCCCAGGCTCCTTGAGCCTAGTGCTTTGCAAGGATTAAGGTCCTGTTTGTACACTCGTGCTTGGTTTCTCAGGTCCACAAGTAGGTCCACAGCCACTCTTTGGCATCTCCTCCCAGTGCAACAAAGCCTTTTCAGTATGAAAGCTTGGCTCTTTCTGAGACTTGAACCCAGCAGCCTGAGCATTTCTTCCCCTTGTTATTCTGTTATTGGAGCTGTTTTGAAAGCAAGCTTTAGTCCTAACCTTTCTTCCTAGGGGCAAAGAGAACATTTTGCAATGAACACACATCCCGTGCTGCGGACACTGTCATTTGGCAGCTGGGGTAGATACACCCTCTTATCAGAGACATTCCCGTAGGGTGACCAGCTGCACAGGGCACCCATGGGGACCTGTAGGTGCTTTTTGTCATATTACAGATTTACATATTTCACCCAGCGCTGCCTCTTGAGAGATGCACTAAGGCTGTTCCTCGAGGGCCCAAGCTGCAGCTGGTGGCACGGGCAGATGCTGTGGCACAACTGCTGCCTCTTGCACCCTCGGCCAAAGGACTGAGGCTTGTGTTTGCCTGCCACAGAACAAAGTACAGCCAGCTCGGGTGGGAGCACAGATGCTTCCCCAGGGTCTTGGTGAACAGCCTGGGTCTAGACAGAGCAGTGCATGCTCAGAACTGGAGTTTACACAAAACTTGGAAGGAGGTTATCTCTCCTGGTACGTGCTGTAAGAGCGGGACACAACCCCAGTTCCCCTGGGTTTGGCAGTGGGTATCTGCTGGAATTGTTGTGTGTAAGGGTGCTGAATCAAGCAGAGTATTTCAGGGGGTATTGAGCCTCTACAAATGTCCTTCATCATGAAAAAAGTGTATTTGCTGCTTCTCCATGCATGCAATTTCAGTTTTTCTCCTGTTTTCTCACCCTCCCAATGGCAGGAGCATACAAGTGAATTTCTGTGCAATATTGCCAGTGCCAGCAAGAGTGGACTGGGAAATATTTACTTGTTTACTGTCCTTGGTAAGGTCATTTTTGCACAAGTGCATATATGTTTAGCTATATGTATGTATATGAGTGTGTATATATATCTCCATTATCTATATACTGCAATATAGATCTGTATATAAACAAGGAAATGTAGAGGTGTTCTGTTGTGCTGGGTAGATACACAGACACATCTGTATGTTCAAAAGTTTGAGTATTTATTGCCGGTCCTATCGATTGACATTGTGTTTAAATAAAGAGTATTTATGGTATGCTTGTAGTCAAGTGTCCTTGCTTAAAGCTGTTTTGCTGGCTGTACTCTCGAGTACTCTCCAAGACTCTTCCAGTGAATCCTTCAAGGCTCATTAAAAAAACCCAACACCTGACCGGCCGGGTGCTGGCAGAGAGGCACGCGGCCTCCTCGGGTGGGTGAGAATTTAATTCGTTTATGCAGCACTTTGAGGTGAGGTTCTGGTGCTCAGCACCTCTCTGTCAAAGGGCTTCTCTGGTTTTGAGCTCTTATGTCAAGGTTTGCAGGCAAAGTGGTTTTTAACAATCCACCTGCTTTTCTGCCTGTTTGGACTTGAAACAGCGGCAGTGGTGGATGGCTCCTGTGCTGCTGGGGCTGCTGCAGAGGCACAGACCAGTACAGCTGGGGGCTCTAATCCTCTGTTGCCGGTCACCAGTGCCAATGTTCCCTGGGTCTGGGAGGAAACACAGATGCCCAGTGCAGAGACTGTAGGGATGGGAAAGGTGAAACTGCAGAATGCGAGCAGGGCTTGCATGCAAAGCCCAGGGCTGTCTCTGCTCTGCCCCATGCTGGCGATGCAGCAGCAGTGAATGGTGGCTCTGCTCCCTCTTGCATTCTGAGCAAGGTCATGCCTCGCCCGGGATGAGCCCTGCACACCTCAGCAAGGTCCTTAGTCCTGTCTCAGCACCGTGCAAACACCATGCTGCAGCTGCTCCAGCTGTGCTGGTTTGGAGCGTGGGCTGGAAGCAGGGACCGGGGTGACCTGCCCTGCAGGAACGGGGGTGACAGGCATGGTAGGTCACTGCTGTCTGTCCCAGGTCGCTTTATCTCCTAATTAGGGTTGGAAAAGCTTCTAGGGGAGTGTCTTTGGAAAACTGACCTGGTCTCCTGGCTTGTTCTCTGTTACCTGTTGCCCAGCCCTGTTGTTCTGGTGCTCTTATTGCTTCAGGTGGGGGTGAAGAAAGAGCACGGTTAATATAAAGTAGGATCCCAGCCCAGCATGTTGCAATGACAAGTATCTTACATTCTTTATGCCACTTAAGACCGTGATGAAAGTCTTGGCAGCAGAGGCCAGTGTGTGCCCTGCACGTTTTGAGGCTTCTCCTTTCCAGAAACAACAGCGGGGAGCCATCGTGCAGCTTGGACAGGGAGGGATTACGCCAGGCGCTTCCAAAACAGTCAGATGCCAAAATTATAATAGTTTATGGGTTTGTAACTTTGTGCTTTCAAGGGATAGAGAGCCCCAGCTAGAAATATGAGTTGTTGCTGACTGCAGGGGTCCTGAAGAAGGAATCAGTCAGACCTTCAGCATCTGTGGGGGGAGCCTCAGCTGCCATCCAGCTCTGTTAGAACAGGACCTTCAGACGGGAGAACATTTAACATCCCATCTTGGAAAGGTGCTTGGTCCTAAGAGATGCTTATCACCCAGCCCCTTCTTCCCAGGAGGGCTTGGTGATCGCCCTGAGGCTCCTGGCTCTGGTCCTCCAGCCATGCCCAAGGAAAGGCTTTTGGAAACCACAGCAGCTGCTGCCAGAGCTACCTGCAGTCTCATAGACATGATTTCATTGTAGGTGTAGGCAGCAGGAGGAATTGTGAGAGGATCTCTCAGCAGCCCTAGAGACAGTCCAAACACAGCTCCACACTCCCACCGCCTCCTCGGCAGCTCAGGGAGGGGGGATTGAGGCTTCATCAGTGACCTCTGCAGCCTCAGCCCAGTCCTGAGAAATGCATAAACAGCAAACGGCCTCTGGGAAGCCCTTGCCAAATCCTTTCTCCCTCATGTAAATATTTTTTCCTCTTAAGTGTATGCAAGTGTGAAAAATCCCACTTTAATCTCTTTTTTTCTCTCTGGCTGAAGGAAATGCTTGTTCATCCCTGGGTGGGAACTGCTCTCATCTTGCTGTTTCGCAGCCATCAGCCCAAGCAAGAACCACACTGCCGAAAACATTTCTCATCACCCCCAAAGCCATCCTGCTCCTTCTGCCTCCCAAGCCCGCTGGCATCAGATCAAATGGTCCCTACACCACCGATGGGTGCCTGTCACGACATGAATGGCTTTTGGATGGGGGTCCCATGGGCTGCAGCATGTGGACAGCAGTGGTTAGGCAGCCTTGAAGAAGCCTTCAAAAACAGTGCAAAAGATCCATGGGACTGCAGGGTCCCTGCTCCAAAGCCTGAAAGTCCCATCCTGTTTGATTGGACTCATGTATGGAAGTGTGTGGCAGTTTTCCCTGATAAAAACTAGAGCAGAAGCCCTAGATAAGTTTCTTGATGCCTGGCTCTGGAAGCAAACGGCTCAGTGGGAGATACACTGATTTTATGAGATGTGTGTCTGCATGAAGCAGAGGTGGGGGAAGCCCCAGTGCAGGCAAGCAGGCTGGAGGAGCCGTGTAGGTACCTGTTCATGGTTCACATCTGTTCTCACTGTTCAGATTTTTCTTGTTCTCCATTCACCTCACCCAGCTGTCCTGCTAGGGAATGGGTGGGATCACATAGGCTGTCACGCTTCTTCCAGCCCTCTGCCTGGGATCTTAGTTAAGGTCTGTGTCTCACGAAAATAAGGCAACGTTGCTGTTGGTTTCAGAGAGGAAGCGTGTCAGCACAGTGGCCAGCCTCACACCAGAGAACGATGCTGAGATAAATCCATATCAGCCTTGGCTGTGTATCTTTGGTGACCCCATTGTAACCCATATACTGCTGTGATCTGCCTCGACCCCAGCAGGGCTGAGATGGGACCTTCTGTATAGAGACAAGCTAGGCTCAGAAGCTGGAGTGCAGAGCTGCTGAGCATGAAAGGCTGTCCAAACAGCTTTGTAGCTAGGAAGAGGAAAAAGAAACAGTTCCCTCCTGCTTGGATGAGAAACACCCTCGTAGCAGCTGAGCAATCTGATACAGAGAGATGTTGACTTTCTAGGCTGGGTTTTAGGATGATCTCCTGAGGGGATTTGCTGTGCTTGGCCCTGTGATGCCTCTCCTGTCCCTGTGCCGTCCCAGGTGCCTTGCCAGTCTCAGCGTAAGTTAGCCCAGGTCAAGCAGGACCTCTTTCCACTCATCTTGCCATATATGAAAGACGTCTGTGCTGTAAACCATCAGGGCACAGGTTTTCCATTGTGATGTGTGTTACTCTGTTCCTGTGCTCTTGTTGAGCTGGGCTGCAGTGCCAGTGCAGTGCTGTAGGCTGGAAGGTAACTCGTGAGATCGGTCGTGACAGGGAGTCAGTCAATGAGAGCCTGCTCATAGCAGGGTCAGTGTTTGATTACAGAGATCTTCGGTGTGGAAGGTGGGAGGGGAAGAGAGATGCTTTCATGGTTAGGCTGGAGGGGTGGGTGTTGACTCAGCCTGACAATTTTTTCTAGCGCGGACGTCAGAGAATTCTCTTGCCCTGAACTGCATTTTGCTTTGTGTTGCCATGAGTGCTGGTAGGGACCTGCCTTTCTCCAGGACCAGCCCTTTGAAGTACTATGGCTCAGAGACATCCCTCCCCTTGCCTTCTCCTGGCAAGCACAGGTTGTCCTTGTCTTTTCAGCTTCATGGAAGTAGAGTCATTTGTGAACTTGCCAGGGTTTTGCACAATAAAGATGTTATCACACTCCTTGCTATGGGAGATGGAGCCCTCAGCAATGCCAGTGGTGGTGGTGGCAGAGAGGCAAGTCCCACCCAAACCCTGAGGTCCTACTGTCTCCAGCTCAGGTACAAATATAGACTTACAGAGTACAAGTATATACAGTTATAGATATGGAAGGCATTAAGCTGGGAGCACAGTCCACAGCTATTGGAGTTGATTCATATCATGTCAGCACAGCAGCTGGGGCAAAGGGGAGCTGTAGTGGGGAGACCCATGGGAGCAAAAAGGGAGTGCAGAACCACAGAAAGACGTTTAGTGACTCAGAACGAGAAAACCATTCTTCAGTAACTGCATAGCGTGATTTGTTCAGCTCATTTAAAAGCTGGCTGTGTGCTTCCCTGTCCCTCCAGGGCTCCCTGGTGCAGAGAAAGACCCTTCTTAAAAGGGGATCCTCAGGGTACCTATTTATAGTGTGGAAACCCCTCCAGGAGAGTCATCCAGCCTTGAATGAACATCTCCCCATTCCCGGCAGCAGAGCGATGTACAGGCTGTTCCTCCTGCAATCCCAGCCCCTCCTTCGCAGGGGCCCAGCTGACATTTGCTAGCAGACTGTAAGGGACAGTTGCGGGCATCCCTCTCCAGCGCGGGAGGTGATGACACACCGGCTGCCACCACGCCGGGCTGGCAGGGGCAGGAGGAGGCAGAGAGAGCGGCAGGGTGTGGGGCTGCTCCGGCTGGGCTGCCCCTCGCTTGGCCACAGGGGAGAGTGCAGGGATGGGAGGCGAGGGGTGCGTGCTGTTCCCAGAAAGGAAAGGTCAGGTCGCAAAGCAGTGGTGTAATTTGCCTCTGAGCCAGAGCCGGGGCTGGGGGGCTGTGGTTTCTAGGCATGACTTGTGGATGTTGGCCAAGAGAGACAGAAATTAATTGGGGAGGGGGGAAAGGACTGTTGGTCTGAAGTGTGGGGCTCTGCAGAAGTGCTGGCTGTTGGCAGGATAAGCTCTTTCTACCAGTCTGCAATGCTTCCTGGTACCTTAGAGGGACCACAGGAGGGGGTGTCCCCATTGCATCTGCTCGGGCTTGGTCTCAGGCTGGGCTGGCTCCAGCCCTCTGTGCCAGGGGCAAGCCACTGCTGAGCAGCACACTTGGTGTGAGTGTTTGGCTGCAGGATAAGATTTCAGTTTGCTACAGTTAGATGGCAGAGCTTTGGGGATTTTCCTTTCTGATATGATTTGCAAAGCCAAAGGCTTATAGCAAAGTCAGGGATTTCAGGGATGGTTTTTTTCTCTAAGAATTCTCTTTAGCACTCAAAACTCAGGAGGGGAAAGATAATGATAAAACTGGACAGAGACAACTTTTTTAGCACAGTTTGGACAACTGCAGCTTACTGAGGGCCTGTGTCTGTAAGGAGGCTTCCATCAGCTCTGCCATTAAAGTAATAAATACAGTACAGACTGGTGATGAAAAGAGAATGTCTGAAGGGACGGATGGAGGCAACCAAAGAACAGAGGCAAAATGAAATACAGCCCAAAGAGAGTGTAAAAAGATGATGAAGAAACAAATGGAGATGAGAAATTGGTCCTAGGAGGGACAACCACTCAAACACTAGCAGGAAGCTCAAGCTGGAAAGCAAGAGGCTGGATGTCATTGAAAAGGAAAGAGAAAGGAAAAGAAACAGGGCTGGAAAATGCTGTGACAGCAGGATCTACATTTTAGGGCAGACAGTCTGACTGGTGCCTCTTCCCTCCTACGTTAGTAGTTTCCTTGTCTGCTTTCAGCAAGTATGGGTTTGATTTAGCAGATCTGGCAGGAGGAAGGTGGCGGGATGAAGGGAGAGGGGACAGTTTCTCGGTGATAGAGAATTGCTCAGAAACGTGGGTGAGGGAGGATGGCCATTAGAGAGGCAATGCACGCACAGTTTGTTCCCAGCATCAGGGGAGTTGTCCAAGGCAGGTAGCCAGCCCAATTTATGCTCCCCGAGTGAGGAAGGTGAGTCTTGTTTTATTTTTAAAGACGATCTCCTCTGCCTTGCTTGATGCTACCTCCTGCAGCGGGGTTCCAGTTTCAGGAAGAGCAGGGGAAAACCAACCCCAACCAAATTTAAACATTCTGCTTTTACCCATAGAAGGTATCAAATATTTTTGTCTCAAATCTTACTCTTCCCTCCTGCCTAACAGAGGCAGTGCTGGAATCCTTGCAGGGCAGCACCTTATGAAGATGACACAGGCAGGGAGCAGGCAGGCGGTGGGGCAGGACCGGCACAGGGCAGTGGGGCGATGTTTAAACCCAAATCACCAGAGCGATGAGCACAATGAGAGCACACTGTGCCAGGTGGCTTCGGACCTCACCGGGTTGAGCCGGGTGACCATGCTGTGGGACCATGCTGGGGAACCAGTGACACACTGGAGCTGGAAGTTTTCCACCCAAGGCAGAACAAGCAGCCAATTCACTGAGAGGGCTAGCGAGAGATACAGGTGTTTGAGCAGTGCCTCAGCTGAGCATCTCAGAGGGCAGGCAGGCTGCTCGGTGGACTTTCCTTTCCCTTGTCGCCAATGCCTTGTGCAGAGTTTGGTTTCTCCCGGGGACGGGGGATGCTGAGGAAGAGCTGTCTCATTACAAGCAGCTGGTTTGCAAGGAAAAGCTCTCTGCATCTGCAAACTGCAAATAAGGATTTAAGTGGCTCCAGTTAGGTGTTCAAATTATGGTAGGGAGCAGAGCCTTGTCCCTCCTGGTGACTGAGTATATCAGCTGGGACAGGGCCTTCAGACCTAATGAAGGGATGTGGAGGGGATTTCCACTGGAGATGATCCTCCTGTCCAGTAAAAATCAACAGATCCTGGCCCAGGGGGTCACCTTTTCACTCTGCCAGCCTCAGGGCCAGGGGTCACAACACAGCAGTATCAAGCCAGCCCCATGTCACGTCCCATCTTAGCCCTTAGCCCGACACTGGAGAAGGCACAGAGTGTGTCACATCCGTGCTGTGTGCTCAGGTATTCCCCCCTGCCAGCCAAAACTTTCAGCAGGCTCATTACAGCAACTTTATGGCTCCTTCACACTGCTGGAGTGGGAAGAAAAGCCAGGGATTTTGTCATGGGAGGAACCTCCTACTGCAAACCTGAGATGTTCCATAAACAGCTGGATTGTTTCTGTCTTTAGTGGTTATTTTTCTTCAGTGTAGAAGTGCCAGATCCTGAGTGACGGGGCAGGACAGAGCAGTCCCGCACCGTGCTGGTGTCCCCTTGCAGCAGGAACAGGGCAGGAGCAGGGGTGTCCCTGGTGCTGTGCTCCTCACTCCAGCATCACCCACAGGAACGGGCTGTCCTGTGCCTCGTTGTTGGATAGAGGTGTCCCTGCTCTGTGCTGCATATTACAGTCTTACTATGTTTTTCTCTCCCATCTCCCCTTCCAGCCGGTGCAAATGCAGTGGTAGTCATGAGGTGCCCTAAAGCTGACCTTGGGTTACTTAACCCTGCCAGAGCACTGGGGCAAGCCACGTGTGTTTGTGTGGGTGTGTGTGATAGAGAGGGAGGAAGATGGCTATATAAACCAAATAGTCATTTTAACTGCAACGGGTTTCATGTGAATCCCTGCAGGGAGTGACCTGTCACAGCTCAAAAATAGCACTAAATCCTGTAGTTTGTTTTTAAACAAATAAGCAAATAAATAAAGTTGACATGAAATGAACCCGTGTAGGCATTGCCTTGCCTTATGTCTCCTTGGGAGTGGTGGTGAGGTGCAAACGCAGAGGCTGTAGCTCTGTGCGCCGGCTCTGCCCTGCAGCCCACAGGATTTCCCAGCTCCAGAGCTAAGCCATGATCCCTGTGCTCCCGCCTGCTCCCAGCTGCTTTCTTCAATTTGCGCTTTGATGCCTGTATCTGCATTTTACTCTCCTGTTGCACAGAACTTGCACCTCTGGCATCCCTGACTGTGACACCTCCAACGTGCCCACCAGCCCTTCCCGTCCTGCCGTGCAGCTTGGAAAGGGGAAACCTTTCATCCCCTCCTCTCCTCCATCCGGAGCTACTTCTGGCCTCTGCTATGACCTTCCCCTCCATCTCCTTGGAGCAGTGGGAGGTCCCCAAGGACCTGTGGTGGCAGAGCTGCCCCAGCTGGGAGCAGAGAGCTGAACATCACACTCACTCCTCTGGGATCAGCACCGGAGCTCAGGCAGAGCTGGAGGTGGGGAGCCCGGAGCTGACAGCCGTGGGTCCAAACAGTGAACGCAGAGGGGAATTCTTGCTTTATGAACACAATGCCTACGTGGGAGCCTGCAATACATTACCTTCCCTGTGCTGGCAATGAGCTCTGCCCACTGCATCCAAGCTTAAAACCTCTGAGAACAGAAGCAGTCTTTGCTGCTGGTGAAATGCCTCTCCAAACTCTCCCGACATGTCAGGAAGATGTTTCTTCAATCCAAGTGGGTGCTCTGATGATGGAAAGGGGATAGACCCAGAAAGAGCTGTCTCCAGCAGCCTGCCACGGCTCTTGCCTTTGCTCAGGGCTGCAAGGACACAAAGACCTCTGGAGGTTTCAGAGCCAGGCACTACTGTCGGGCACCACGGCACCCACAGCACCCTGTATGCTGTGTGGGAATGGAGCAAAGCTCACAGGGCTTCATCCAGCAGCCGGGAGCCCGGGGCTGGGTTATTTCATGGTGAGAGAAGGAGCCTCTGTTCACCCCTGAAGCAGTTGGAGGGTACGGTGGAGCAGGGATGGTGGAGCTGCCAGCAAAGTGACCTGGCTGGGGGGTGATGGAGAGAAGAAGGGTTTCAGAGAGCAGGAAGGGCAGCTGAGGATGGCTGTGCCACACAGGCACACTGCCCAGTTAGAGTTTCCCGGCAGACTCCTGATGGAGTCAGGTGAAAAATGTGGCACTTTTTAAAAGAAAGAGCTCTTATGGATGGGATTAAATGCTTGCAGCCCTCCCAAAGGGCCACAAATCAAATGGCAAAGAAAAGTCCCTGCCAAATGCATTGCTTTTTGAATAAAAGCCATACCTGGGGAGAGCAGCATCTTGACTTGGAAACTGGGGCAGACATGCTTAGTAAGTGCCTGCTTGTTCTCTGGCTGGCATTAGCTGGAGTTGTTAACTTTGCTGTCCCTGAGCGCCAAAAGAATTAGAAGGTAAATTTTAAAAAGCATTTTTTAATGTGTTTTCTATTAGGAGCCTCCACCTGTAGATAGAGGTGCCCAGAGAAAAACAGTGATGGACAAGAGATAAAGACAGCCTGATATCCACTTCCAAAAATATGTTGCCTATCTTAATACACCGTCTTTATTTCCCTTTATTTTCTATCCCTCCCCTTCTAGAGCTGGGGCATTTGAGTCCCACAGCCAGGTTCTTTCTTGAAGCACCTTTCTCCTCCTCTTCCTTTTAGAAGACACAAAGAGAAGCCCATGCATTTGGAAAGTCCCCTCACAATGCTTGGTGCAGGGCAGGACTACATAAAGTAGTAATTCACGATTTCCTCTCAGCCCCCAGGTTCCTTCCCGAGTTGCTGAAGCTTTGTGTAGAGTGTTGATTTCCTCTAAAATGAACAGCGAGCTTGCTTCCTTCTCGGAGGCTGCTCTGCTGCCTGCCAAGGCGCGATTAGGGAGGGTGTGGAGCAGGCGTTTCTGTCATTCTGCAAGCACGCGTGCCTTTGCAGTGAGCATGTCTGACAGGTTCGGAGACAAACCAGGACAGCCGTCTCCCTGCCCCGGTGTGGCGATGGCCTTGGCGATAAGTGGGAGATGCAGCTGCGAGGTGCGAGTGGGGAGATGGGGTTTTCCCTGAAGAAGGGCTGCAGGAAGGGGTTGGGTACCAGCGTGGTACCAGGGATGCTGCTTGGGCTTTGACATCGTCATGGCTCCCAGAAGTTTTGTTTCTCTTAGTTTGCTTTTTATTTATTATCTTGGGGTGTCTCCCCAATGCAAGATGTGCCAACCAGCAGCTGTGGTTTGGAAGGGACAGGTCAGCATAGCTCACCTCTCCTGGTACATCCATTGTGCACACTTGCCAGCATGGTGAATGGGCTTGCCTTGCTGCGGCCATGCTATTTCCAGAGCATGTGCTATGTGGCTAGTGTCAATGCTGCTTCGCTGAGATGGTTTTGCCATGAGCAGCTCCGGAGGACATGTGGAGGAGCCTTCAGCTGCGCTGTGCCCCAAGGACATTCAGACCCGTGGGAGATGGGAGCCCGCCAGGACTGGGACCTGGGCAGGACCCTGGTCTTTTCAGGGGTGTAAACCTGCCCATGGTCCAGATCCTGGCTGGAGTTGTCCTGCTGTGCCCAGGTGCCTTTGGGGTGACATGGAGATGCCCCAAGTCTCCAGTGTCTGTGCCTGTCCCTGGAAAGCAGCCTGAGTTATATTGCCACTGGGTAGAGAGTGTGCTGTCACTGGAGCACGTGCGGCTGGGTAGCGCTGAAATGTTTGCTCAGGCTTTGTACGTAATTCCGCAAGACCTCAATCCTCTCTGAGGCACAAAAGCTGTTACGTGAGGTGCTCGTTGAGTCGCAGGAAGAAATACAGCATGGAAATATCACTCTGTTCCGCAGTGACAAACATCTACGATGCAGGACCCAGATTAGAAACCGAGAGCGCTGAGGTCTGCGCTCCGCTGCGGTGACTCATCGCACATCCCGGTGCCTCGGCACGCTTGCCTGCAGCACGGAGCCTGCCAGGCGTGCAGTGCCTGGACGGGCAGCGTCTCTGCTAACGGTGTCCGGGAGCTTGGAGAGAAGATGCTTCACAACTGCCAGATATTGTCATTTCTTGGCTTCTGCAGCAGGAATCTGAACCTCAGCCTGATCCAGTTTCACTAAACAATTAAACCCTTTGGTTACTTTGCCAGAGCTTACCTAGAGCAGTGTCAGGTTGTCGGTAAGAACTGCCACTGGGTCATTGCGCCTCACAACCGAGAGGGTGGGAGACCGGGACTAGGTCACTAAAGGATAAGATGCAACCCTTTGCACCAAGAGGGCAACCCTTGCCTAGTAGCAGTAGAAAGTCATTTGGTGTCATGTTTATCAGTTAGTCACCCTGCCTAATCGAAAAGTGACTGCATCCACTGCAAAAGCTTCCCGTTTTCATTAACTCTAAGTACGTATTAAATTTCCTTCCTTCAGCTGATGACAAAAAAGGTTGTGTTTGCAGAGAACGTTCTTCCTTCCCCCCTGCTTCTCGCATGATTCATTCAGGGATACCCATTCCTCTGCCCTGGTTCTGATACAAGAAGCCAGGCTAAGGAGGCAATTGCATCACAGACATCAATGCAAATTGCAAAATTGGTCAGTCAGAGGATTCTAATGCATACTTTTCTGTACACATGCTAATTATAGCACCAGCAAAACCAGGTCCAATCTATGGCTTTGCCTGCGGAAATCCCCAGTGATTTTATCCAGGAGTTCCAATTACTGTTTGTTACAAGTAAATGACTGATAGAAACTAGACCTGTTAGCTCCTCTTGTACATTTCTGGAGGTTTCCTCTGCTATGGTGTAAACACAGGGGTGGGTATATTGTACTCAGAAGTCACCGAAAAGTTTTTCATGCTATGTGTGCCCTGTGCAGGATGATGGGGTGCCCATCTCTTCCCTGGACAGGAGTGTCTGGGACACCCCATAGGCACACCGTTTCCTATGCCTGCATCCCCGCTGTTTTACCCCTTATTCTGTTTTGATCCTTCCTCCTGAGCTTTCTGTTCAAGGAGGGCAGCAGAGGCACACCAAGGCCCTGCCCGTACTGCTCGTCCCATGCCAGTGCTGTGCCGTGCTGCTCATCGCAGGCATCCTCATCCCCATCCACAGCTCCTACAAAAGATGGCAATGCAAGTAACGAGCACTTTATTGTTAATAATAGAGACAATTCAGAGATGAGCTGCTGAGTGATTAAAGGGCTGGCTGGACTGGTTTCTGAGGCGAGAATAATAGAGCTGAATATATGTGCGCATCTCACCCGCTGCATCTTTTATCGTCCTTACATGGAAGTTGTTAACATTTGACTTCCAGTAATTTATGAAAAGCTCAGTTATGATTTCCACACGGACTCTCTCAGGATGGATTTCTGTGCCAGAGAAACAACTCTTTCGTTTCACATCACGGGTTCTTTATTGGCGATTTTATCACACTGCTGGAAACCCTTGTGATGCTGAACGCTGCTCTGTCCTCTCGCCATCGCAGCGAGCTCTTGTGCCACAGGGTCAAATCTGGAGGAATCGGATGATGTTCCGCAGCTGCTGGTCACTCTCTGGGAAGTTGGAGGCCTTCAGATTTCAGTGCTGTCATAACTATGGAACTGATTTAAAATATAATAAACTTGAAAACCCTTCCATATCAGACCATCAGAGGGCTGCAGATGAGCTGCTTGAACCCCTCGTAAATCCCAGGGCTGTCATTCCTGCAGATGGACCATCCATTTTGACATGGGATTTCAGCTTACAGCTGGGCTTCACAGCACAGCCTGCGACTGCTGCTGAGGCAGGATTTGGCCCTTCCTAAAGAGCAGGGAAATTACAGTAAATGAATCACTGAAATGAGAAACTGGTGTCCCTGTAACATACTGCCCCTGCCTTTTCTGCATGTTCCTGGAGAGGCTTTTCCTCCCCTCTAGTTAACTTCTGCAAGGGTTGTTTCACTTCCAGCCCCCTTTCTGGGGGCCAGGAGGACAGGTCTTGCTGTTGTGTTGTGTGTGACCGAGATTAGCGCTGGAAAGGGTGGGTCAGGCGATCCCAGCCTCCCTGGCTGAAAACTGAGCTAAAGGCACAAGGCACTGCTGCTGAAGGAGGGCGAGGGCAAGGGTACTGGAGGAAGGTGCATCCATCCAGTGCAGCAGGTCACTACGACTGAAACCCTGAGATCATCAACAAGCCGAGCTCCACCTCGCAGGGAAGGCTTTTTATATCTCTGTGGCAGATGCCAACCATTTGCACACCCACTGAAGAAGGTGCTTGCCAGAGAGCCAAGCAGAGAAGCCCCCGAGGGCTGCTGTGGTGCAATCACCAGCTCGAAGCTGGGCTCTGGGAAATCAGGGCTGTTTGCTGCGGTTGTATTTACCCAGGTGCGGTGCCCACTCCACCCATAGATTCCTGGCCGCTGCCTTCATACTGTTAGTGCCTCAGAACTGGGTCGGTGCCCGCTGCAGGGCTGTGTTGTGTCTGTCTGCGATACCATCAGCCCTGTGCAGCACCTCGGCGTGCCAGCCGCTGCTGTCGCTTTGCTTTGATGAAGGAAACCAAAGTGTGGTGTGAACTGGGCTGTGGTGAGGCTGAGAATTTTCTGCACAGGTTTGGCCCTGTAAACCCTGGGAGTGTTTATCAACCTTGGCACAAACCTCTGTGCTCCACCCTTTGTGGGTGAGCAGGATGAGGGAAAAAGAGTCAGACTTACTCTCATCAAGTAACATCTACGAGTGAACGATTACCCAAAGGCAATTTTGGAAATGGGACTTAAGCTCCAGAGCTGCTTTTGAAAAAGTTCCTGGAAATTTGTTGCACAAGATAGAAATAAAGGATGGCCAGGGCTCCCTCTCTCTCCCTGCCCACACAGTTACATATTTCTAATATGTTTGTCACCGATTTAATGGGATGATAGAGCCGTGGGACTTCCCAAGAGCAGTGTCCTCCAAACACCAATGATAAAACCATGATTGCAGATAATTGCCACTTAAACTCTCCTTCGAGTTGTTTGTGTGACTCCAGCATACACAGGGTGAAATCAACGTGTTTGCTTTTAGGTTGCTCGTGGGTGAGATGACAAATAGGTTAGTTCTTTATTAGATCAAGTACCGTGAGGAGGGGACAGGAAGGAAGGAGTGCCGATAGATGCTGTACGCTGAAGCCGTGCGTGTGGGCAGTTCAGAAATAGTCTATGGGGAGAATGTCTGAGGGGCATAGCGTGCTGCTCCATCTTTGAAATGAGACTTTCTGCTTGTTCTTAGGTGGGAGATGGCGTCATGTGGGGACCCACCTGCCTCAGGTCCAATGTCCGGGCTGTGCTCTGCAGTGCTGCACAGCTCAGCCACATTCACATCTTTTTCTGATGCCTCATTGCTCTCTGGCTGGATGAGAGCAGGCCACTTGCATTGCTGCTAAGGAGCCTCCAACCTTTCTTTAGTCTTAGGAAACAGGGTAAGAAACTGCTGCTGTGGAGAAAAAAGGCTGAGAGCCCCCAGCGTGGGAGAGAGCTGCTGCAGGGTGTGTCCCACACAGGTTAGGGGTGAGTGCAGGAAGGATGCCAGCTAAGAGAGGGTTAATGCCACCTCCACCTTCCCCAGAGCCACCAGTGTCCTGGGGTACAGTCGCTGAGCAGCATGGCTGTGTGACGGCCTGGCCATGCTGTTTGTACTGCTTTTGTGTTATTTACGTACGCTGTTAGTCAGTCACCACTGCCACCGGAGGGGAAGGACTCACCGTCTCCAGATGGTTTCTTTGTGCTGAATCACTGACACTTATGTAACGGCCTTTCCCCCGGCGTTAGCAAGCCATATGGGCCCCCAAAGCCTGCCTTAAGAAAATCTCAAATACCTGTGGCTTTCCTTCCTTCTCCTTCTTTCATTTGCCTTTCCCCTGTTCTCTGCCTGCTCCCTTCTGAGGCGTTAACGTTCGTGCCAGCCTCATGTTTTCGAGCTGCCATCGGCCATCCCAAGGGGCACCAGCATATCTCTTGCTTCCCAGTGGCAGCAGCAATACCTTGCCAGGTCAAATCTTGTAAAAATGTAAGGCTCTAAAAGAGAAACCCTGACCTTTATGAGCCCTGTAACCACTCCTGAGAAGAGAGAGCACTTCCTGCCCCGCTGCAGCATGAACATTTCACCAGTTTCTCTTTTAACTTTGGTTCCCATCCAGAGCAGCTTCCCCCTCGCCCCGTGCCCCTGCCTGGCTGAAGGGCAGCCTGAGCCCTGAGCAAACCCCACCTGTCCTGGGCAGCTCCTGCAGTATTTCCAAATCTTTGGGTGCAGAAATCAGGAGGGCAGGAGCAGAATAGACACTGGTGACTTCTTCCTCCTTTCTTCCCTAAAAATCCCTTCCCTTCCTTAAAAATCCATCACCAAAGTCATCTTTAGGAACAGCTGCTTTTGAGCTGTCCCATGGCCTGGATCCTCTCGCCAAATAGGAATTTGTGCAATACAACAGAGTGATTTGAAATCACAAGAACTTCATTTCTCCCATAATCGCCTCTCACGGGCAGCTGCTGCCCTGTCACTTGTCCTCTCTTCCACGTCCCGATGCCAAGAAGTCAAGCAGGTGGATAATACACAGTTTTGGAGAATAAATTCTTCAAAGGGAAAGGAAGGGCTTTATTTGAATAAATAATTTTATTTGTAGGTGAAATGGCATCCGCTATGTCTGAGTCTAAACTAGTATCTGCATTACCTCATTAGTCATGTTAGTCATAAACTAGCATTAGTGTTAGCTCACACATTCATCAGGGGTGTCAGAGCTGTGCAGAGTTGGCTGAAGACTGGAGTTTTGGAAACCAGACATCACTAGTGGCTCTGGCTTGCTAAGTGACTTTGGTCAGATCCTAACCCCTTATCTGCTGGGTGGGAGAGATAACACTTCTTTCCCAACTGCTTTGAGAATTGAAGAAGAGTGGCGTGGAGGTGGGGTGGGCAGCAGGAGCATCCGAAGTGGATGGACACAAACCAGCCGCTTCCTTCCCCAGTGAGGCTCCACCAGGCTCTGCTCCTCCCCGGCAGGAAAGGAAAGGAAACCCCAGCAGCC